>WJQU01002007.1:0-33630 GCA_029228625.1 Pseudolycoriella hygida | reverse complement strand
TTTAGTTGGTAGGTCATTAAAGAATGGAATCCAACACTACCTTGGTTCAGAAAGACCGGGTGTCTATGAAGATTTCCTCACCCTTATAAAAAAAAAAAAGATGCACAGGTACCGGGTGTTAGGCCAAGGGGTAGACCAAGAAGAAGGTTTGTAAATTCAATTAAATCAGACTTAGAAGTTAGGGGACTTTCTTTGGGCGAACAAACCATCTCCTTGGTGGGCGATAGAAGGGCATGGAGGACGATAGTTCACCATTCCGGGGTTGCGGCATCAAGACCTCACACCGAAAGGTACTAATGGTCTATAAAGTTTGATGATGACATACAAATAGGCGAACGAATGCATCTGTCGTATGATTTGTTCGGAGAATGTACGATAACTTTTTGGACTCCAAGTATTAGTTAGCTCGGCTCGGGCTCGAATTTTCCATTTCGGTCACATTTTGAACATGGACTTCTTCAGAATTTTAAAATTAACTGCTGGTTGTCTTAACCAAAACAATTACAAACTACCACAAATTTGACGATTTCCTAACATGAGAACGGAAGTAGAGATGAGCGGGTTGCCCGAAACTTCGAAAAACCCGATCCGAACCCGAACCCGAACCCGAATTGTTTTCTTCGGGTTAATGGGTTTCGGGTTTCGAAAATTTTAATCGGGTCGGGTTCGGTCCGGGCTGGGTTTGGAAACAGTTCGGGTTTCGGGTTTCGAAAAATTTTATCGGGTCGGGCTCGGTCCGGGTCGTGTTGTTGTATCATTTTATTCGGGTCCCGACCCTTTATTGACTTTCTATGTTTTACAAAACTCGTCTAAATTTTATCATCTTACATTACACGAATTTTGTTTTAGTCTAAGGTCCGTGAAGAATGCAGTAAGTAATTTGGATTGTGAGTTTCGAAAAACTTGAGTGTCTGGTATGGTTGAGACAGTTCGTGGTCGGGTTTCGAAAAATTTTATCGGGTCGGGTTCGGTCCGGGTCGGGTTTCGAAAAATGGTCGACCCGCTCATCTCCAAACGGAAGAGAAAAACAGAACAAGTGAACACAAATTATTTATTTATTTCATCAACGGCCGAAGCCCCCTGACTAATTACAACTGATGTTAACAAAAAAAACATAAATTATAGAAAATTAAAATTTGTTCCCGTTGTTCTATCAGGCACCAACGTCTCGTGTAGCCATAGTCCACCTGAAACAAAAAGGATTAATGGAAACTAGTCGGCTAGACTAGTCGACTTGACTTAGAGTTTCATGTGAAAGTCGAGACTTACACTTACACTTATCGACGTTCTTCACAATGATACTTTCTCTGCTACTGGAGATCGAGTAGGCGATTCAAATATGTCGGTCGCAAAATTTCTCTCTGAAATTTTTCTACAAATATCCGAAAATAAAACGCTTTCGGCTGTGTATCGCGTTTAAATACGCTACCGGAAGTGCTATATCACGAATCAGCGCAGTTACTGACGACACATGTGTTATTTTTTGATGTTTTTACCACACGTCGCAACTCAGAGGAGATTCGCCGCGATTTTATAAAAATCCTCTCACTCTCGAGCGACTTCCAGTCAAAATTTTTGAATTTTCAGGCAGCAAAACTTGAGAAAACAGTGTCGGTGAAGCTAAACGAGTGCGAAACGTTTGAAATACTTGAAAAGTGGACTTCGACTCACAATTCACCAATTTACTTCTGGTGTTTACGACCATGCTGATGCACTGCGAAAGTGTTAAATCCAGCGGATGATTTCGGGCACATTGAGTCGAAAATTGACTCCGAATGCAACACACTTGATAGTTACAACAACACATTTGAGTCGAATGAAACAATAGATTTACCAGTAGAATGTGATAATCTTGAAGTGTTTGACTCGTTAAACAAGGGTCGATAATGGATCTTATGACAGCTGAAAGAATTCATATTCCACGTATGAATGCTTCTCCACCATCTCCAATGGGGAATTCAAATTATTATTATGATTTGGAAATGGCTGTCTAAATCCTTATGCTTCACCAAAAAGATGAGTGCCAATACACCGGATCTTTTCAAAGAACCTGTAGAACCAGTCCAAAAAGCAGGGAAAGTCGTTTTCTAAGCTGAACCACTAATCCCAAAGCCGGCTCATGTAGCCCCTCCAGTTCAAAAACCAGTCGAAATAGAGCAAGAAGTTATTCATTCGAGAAAGGAAGAGACCCCGGAAGTTGTGAAGCAAATGGGACTTGCAATCACGAATTCAGACCACAGCATCCAACACTAAGCATCCCCCCATATCTCTGTAGATTACCATGGATGAGACACGTTCAATAATGGCACTATTACATAAAACGCACTGCTCGACATCACCCCGACGGACAAACGCAAGATCACATAAGTAAAGGACAAGTAAAATAACGAAGGAATATAGAAAGACCTGGTAGGCTCAACAAGATAAGGTAAACGGCATAATGCCACACTAGGTACCAGGTAATTCAAGTCAATTCAACTAAAATTAAGACCTGCAGATATCAACAAATTTAGTAGCTAATCCGACTGTTAGACCGATCGGCGACAGTTGTTGTTAGTTCTCACTGTACCTCTCATAAGATATAAGTACCAACATTTCCGGTGGCGATCTGGATGACAAGCGAGCAGCGTCCTGTTCCACTAAAATAGGCACTGCGCGCCCAAATCCGGACTAGGAAGGACTTAGGAGTCAACGATAACCAACAACGAATGTCGCTTCAATTAAATGCCACCCATGCGACCGTATGAAGGGGACGTGGACTTCTCTACGAATGTCTCTGAATGGAATCGGCGAGATGCACAGAGTCTGTCATGTGAAGTCTGAAGTCATTCTGAAGTCCCTCTATTTTCTCTGCTGCATTGCGAATTTTTTAGTTTCAGTAGAAACTTCGGTCCTAGTCGTCTCCTAATCCCCATCGTAGTAGGTGGGCAAACGGACGCAAAATTTTCTCTGCTTCGAAAAATTTTAAAAATATTTAAATTTATTTTCGGTTCGAAATCGTTATTTTTTGTGTGTTTTTTTTTTGTGTTCATCTCATCACTCCGATTGAAAACGTTAGCACAAAAATCAATCGCTAAAGATGAGTGGAGGTGGCATCTAAACACAAAAAACTAAAAAAAGTTTGGAAAGCCATGCAGGTCGAGGACACAGGGACATAAACTTTCTAAACTTCAACAAGAAATTTCGGATATACACAAACGGGAGGAATCGAAGTGAATTTGGCAGATTACACGCATTGTTATTGTCGCCCCGGATGATAACAAAACAAGTGGATGTACAAATCTTCTGACGAATTGTGGAATCGAAAAAAATATTGGCTCGGTCGTTCGGTGGATAAGAATTCCAAGCTGGCTGAAGCTGAAGAGAAACAGGCATTGGTCGCGGTTCAAGTACATCAAAGCAATTTGCAACATTCGATCGTACCACACAGTCCAGGAAAATTAACCGGTAAGCCAGCAAACGATGTAACTATAAAGAAGTCAGAGGACATCGAAAGCCATCAGTGGAAACCAGGGACTATTTTCGCGAAAGAATTTCACTCAACTCAAATGAATGTGTCGGTCAGGTAATTTACTTTTCACAAATGGAAACAGGTAATTTATGGAACAGGTAATTCGCTATTTAAATGAAAAAAAAATGTAGCTAGTCCGACCCCTAGTCGAGCGACAGCGATTGTTGTTAGTTTTTAAGAATTACACATATTGAGTGGCGATCCAGCGCTGTCGGCTATAATAGTGTGCTGAATACATTTGTAAACAATAACACTCTAGTGTACTGCATACATTTGTAGGCTATAACGCTATCATTGCTGGCGTGATGAGCAAAAAGGGAGTATCTCGTTGTGATATGCTCAGCATTGCAACAACGATACACTCACGTTCAAGCTCTACTGGTTTCAGTGCACAGGCGCCAACTCGTATGATGTCAAGTCAAGTCAAGTCAGTAGAAACCTCGGTCCTAGTCGTTTCCTAATCCCCATCTCAATATTTCCCCTTTGGGACCGCAAGATATTGTTTGCAGCTCTTCGGAAATACGAAATACGACGAAAAACAGGTAAAATAACTTTGATGTGATTTGAAGCCAAAAGATACAAAAATTTACAAATTATTTACCGTTTGTGATTTTTGCAAAAGGTGTTTTTCCTACAAAATGTGCAAATGTATGACTCACTTATAGCTGTGAACCAAAATTCAACTTTGGCGACCTGTACTTCTCACATAAATGATTTTTTCATAAGCAATGTTCAGACGAAATAAACTTTAGTCTAATCCTGGCATTTTCTTTCAAAAAACCTATAAAGCATCTGGTGAACCCTTCGGACAATGATCCGAAGAAATTTCTCTATTCAAAAAACCGACTGCTAGGATGACTAGACCGCAAAAACAAAATAATGTAAAATTTTCCGAGGACCATAACAATCACTAGAAACTATGTCGAAATTCAATAAAAAACAAAAATTTCGAACCGATCCACACAGACTTTCGATGTCAAATTTAAGGGGGTCCTTAAGTGTTACATTGACGGTTCATCGCCAATGTATACAAAAAATAAATGCCACGAAATTGCACGAAACTGTGTAAACTGCACGAAACCACTTATAAGCTGCACGAAACCATGTAAATCTAGTTACTGTGTAAGGTATGAAACGCTCTCATCGTACTAAACGAAAAACATGGCCGCTTTGTTGTTGTCAAAGCGAACGTGTGGAAAATATGTGAAATTTTTTGGTGTGTTTTCAACATACCGCTCGCTTATGCATTAAAATTTTGAACTGAATTGACTATGATATGCAGTTGTAACACATCTGCGATTACGACACCTCGCCTTTGGCTCGGATATCGCAAACTTTCGCAGTTGTGTTACTACTGAATTACATAGCCAATGCAGTTAATAACTATTATTTCCCCATACATGCACTAGTGTGCACATTATACATTACATATATAGAGGAAGTACGTCAGAGACGTAGAACGTTCGTAAAAATGTTCATTCTAAGTTCTTTTTTTTGTGTACTATCCCTTGATGGCTCACTTCTGAACTAGTTCCAGGGGAAAACGGAAGGTAAGCTTCCATTTGCCGAAAAGCATCCCCACAACTTCTTCACCTAAATCCCCTAAATCATTCTTTACAAAATGTTGGTTCATTTCTTGAGGTTGCTGTCATACAACCATACCAAAGAATAAAAACTACATCAATATTGATATCTCAATACACAAAGCGTGTGTAAGTCACTTAAAAATAAAAAAGGAATTAATAAGTAAATACACCTGTGAACGATCATAAACACCAATCTTTTCACTATATACACACGGAAGAGATAAACTAACACCTTTGTAAAATATCTGAGAATTCTGACCGATTCATTTTCACGATCCGTTGTTATAGTAAAAATCGTAAAAAGTGACAAAACACAACGATAGAGGAAGTCAATAAAATAATTTCACAACAACGCGAAAAGTAAAGCCAAAGCTCTACATAAATACCTTCAGTTGCATTCATACATTCGAAGAGAGAACATTTTGTTGTATAAAGCTATTTATTAGTGAGTGCTTCGTAGAAACTTATTCATTTTAGTGAGTGAGTGAATCGTGAAATATAGTGTAATCGATTGAATGATGGTGAAACATGTTGTTGATGACTCCTGGATGGACGAGGAATTGTTTGTGGAGAATAAAAGAAAAGATTATCAAAAGCGAACAAGAAGGGAACTACATAGAGTCTGCAATTTGGATGATGAGAATAAGGCCAAAGCACTTCAGAGACTCTACCGACTGGAAATTCCAAAATCGGATCAAATATTATTGTCAAAACTTATATCCAGCGGGCAGCTGACATCTGTGGATAAAATTCTGTTTCGCAAAAAGAAATCAATAATTATCAGTGGAAAAGCGAAGCAGAAACACCGAAATTTTCCTACGCTAACCACCGACGACGTTATCATTAAAATTCATATCAATGGCAACAAGAACGAACTATGGCAACGAGCTAACACTGAGAGTCACCAAAATAAATTCAACGATGAAGGAGATAACCAACCAACATTTCTATTACAAACCGGCCGTATTCTAGTCACTTCAATGGTAGGAACAAATGGTGAACCTGCTCCATCACTCAAAGACATTCTGATCTCAAATCAAAGACCAATAGCCACGGTCTATGATGAAATCATTCAGTTTTGGTGTAAAATAAGACATCGTCCGTTTCATCCATCGAATCTTTTGTATCACGACGGCAAATGGTGGAGAGTTGGATATGGAGGACGACATGCTTACGATACGGATGCTGATATTTTAGTTCAAACTCTACAATTTTATAGAAGAAATTTGAAACGTTTGATCGCTTTATTTTGTTATCATGGGCTGACGATGAAACAAGCCGAAGTTGGGTTCATGAAATATGCCAATAAGTACTACTGGGACACGACTGAAGTTATGAGAGGCATGACGAGAAAACGATCTTTTTTTTCGATTATGTACATGGGTTCAAATAGTGAATTGGTTTAAGTGACTAATCCGAAGCCAATGACTAATATTGACTGACGTAAATGTGATATCAAGTTTCTGTGAAATGATTAAAGCTCTTCCAAGTAAACAAACACAATTTTTATTGCACAATTTGGGACAACAACTTTTAAACCCTGTTTTTTGATCTTTGTTACTGCCACAAGGTATCCTGCTCCTCTCGAAAAATATCGAATATGTGGACGAATGTACCAAGAAGATTTATTTATTCATATACATTTACATCATTCGCATCTGTTTCGCTTCTCAAATCTTACAAGCCTGTTACAGTATTGTCGCACACTTCTTATACGGTTCTAAGAAGCTCCATTCCACGAAATTTTTTTTTTTCGCAA
This sequence comes from Pseudolycoriella hygida, assembly GCA_029228625.1. Lineage (NCBI taxonomy): Eukaryota > Metazoa > Arthropoda > Insecta > Diptera > Sciaridae > Pseudolycoriella > Pseudolycoriella hygida. Next base: position 26,774 of record WJQU01002007.1, on the reverse strand, counting down.
TTCCTTGGAGTAAAGTCATCCACTTCAAAATTGTTGGCATCAACATTGTTCAACAACAACGCATTACATTGTACTTCACTATCAGAACACTACGTACGTATGACCCATAATGTTGATGAAGAATTGTTGCAACACACTACACTTGTGTCTCTTTTTTATAAAGGTGAGGAAACCTTCATCGGCACCTGGTGAATCAACGATCCAGGTAGTGTTGGAATCAGTCTTTCATCGACCTACTAACTAAAACCTTCTTTCTTGATCATCGTGATCTCGTCTCCCCGTAACCGTCTCACAACATAACTCCAGGGAGAGACTGCGCTTGGATTTGTGTCTCTTTGTTGCATATGTGGTGTAGTTTGATTTGATTTGATTTGATTTATTGTTTCTACATCTTGAAATACAAATTAATTAAATAATGATACTCCACTGTGCTCTAAGGCACCCTTAAGGAGTCAATCATGTGTGCGACACTAATCATAGCCTTGATTTTATTGATATAAATAAATTTAAATGGCTGACTATCAAATTGTAAACAATTTGAATTAATGGGAAGAGTATTTTACGCGAAATAATCTAAAAATTATTGAAAGTAATAACATAAAACTTGAAGAAGAAAGACATAGTCCGTGGAAGAGGAAGGCCAGGCAAAAGTGCACACTCCATGCACCATTTATATGTCTCATCCTTGGAATCATAAAATGAAGTTCCTATAGCCTCTATTCACCAACATTATCACCTTACCCGGGTCTCTAGTAACCAGTCCTTCAAATCTCTTTTGATGCGTATTGTCGCAGCACTCCTAATCGACTTAGGCAATAAGTTGTACAAAGCACATCCATGAGCTGAGATCTCTTTAGACCCAGTCTTTGTCCTAACGAAGGCCGGCACAATCAATTTCTTACCTCGCGTCTCATATCTGTGGACAATTTTTTTAAACTCAATGGTGCTGTATGACTGCCCGCTCAGCGCCTCATGCACAAACGTACACGCGCTATACCTGACAATGCTGTGCACATTAAGAATTCTAGGACAATGGACTCGGAAAAGTTCTTCCGTTGGGCATCGCATTCTTGAGGCACCTCTTCTGCAGCACTTGCAGTTGCCGTAGAGCACCCCTTGATGCTGCTCCCCATGCAGCTGGTAAGTATGTAAGACACGAGTGTGCCAGCGAGAAATATATCTTGAGTAAAACCGACTTCGGAAGAACCCATTTCAGCTTGCACAATATTCCACTCACTGAGGACAACATGTGCAGGAACATCTTGGCAACCTGAGCTCTCCACGATAGCCTATCATCAAGCAACAGACCCAAATATTTGAATTCACCAACCCGGTCAATATCCACTCCATCCAACGTGACATAAGAGACATTCCGTTCCTCCCGATCCCTAAAGTGCATCAATTTAGTCTTTTTAATATTCAGGGAGAGCTTATTGTTGTCCAGAAAATCCCTAACTATGAAGACGTCCGCGTTGATGTCAGCCACGTTACCGCTTATGGACTTGGCCGAGTAAAAAAGTCCCGTGTCGTCAGCAAAGAGTGTGGCATTCCCCACCATCGGAAGTTGGCAGATATCATTAATGTAGACTAGAAACATCAATGGGCCGATCACACTTCCCTGAGGTATTCCAATTTCAACCGTCCGCAGGCTGCTCCTCGACTGTCCTACAACCACACATTGTCTACGATTGGTTAAGTAGTCTTTAAGCAATTCTAGTGGAGAGCCCCTTACCCCAGCATGGTGAAGTTTCTGCATAAGTATCTCGTGATCCACGCAGTCAAAGTTTCGTGTCTCCAAGAAGCTACACAACATCATTCCGAATAACTCTTTTCATTATGTAACAAATTCCCAACTTCTCAGTATTTTTTTCGTAGCTGCATTTGCCGTTGGCATAAGGTTTTGAATAATTTGATATAAAATCGAGAAGTTTTTTTTTCTGGTATGATGCTAGCTGCAAGCTATAGTGGGCATAGGCGTTTTGATAATAGGATTCACTCAGTTTTGCTGTAAATGTAAAATATGGTAATCGAACAGAGAGTTTCACATAAAACAGTGTGCAACATAATGCAACATTTAGAGGCAGTTGATAGTTATTTACGTCACTCATTTGCTTCACAGATGGTTCGAAAAATTCTGAATTAACAGGGGCCGGGGTGTTTACTCTGGAACCCAGAACGGAGGAGAGTTTCCATTTGAGAAATTTTGCCAGTGTATTCCAGGCAGAAACGTTCGCAGCGATGAAAGGAACACAATGCTTCTTACGACCGGAATCGGAAAACGAAGTTATCACAGATAGCGAAGGTATAATTACGGCGATAATGTCGCCTGTCACCACTTCCAAGCTAATAAAGGAATTCAGGGAAACTCTAAATCAAATAGCAAAGCTGGATTCTAAATCAGACAGTCACGGACCGGAACCAACCATACCGCAGTCACTGTGTGTTAAAGCGATTAAGGACTGTATACGATCGGAGGTTAGAAAACATTACCGCGCTTGCAGTGGAGGAGTGCATTCGAAGCGATTCTTCCCAGTGCTGATGTCAAATGGGCTAGTGAACTGTTGAACATGGACCGGTATCGCAGTGGAAGCGATTATAGGACACTGTGGGCTTAACAGACACTTGGCAAAAATGGGCATCGTTAGTGATCCCAAATGCACCTGCGGCCTAGGTGAGGAGACGGGCTATCATATCATTTGTGAATGTCCAAGTTTCTCCTCACGCAGGCGCAGGATCCTGGGTGACTATGTGATCAGACCGCTGGATGTGGACAAACTGGGACAAGTCTTGTACAAGTTCCTAGCTGCCACTGGCAGGTTCGAAAGATTTACATGATGAACTGGTAAAAAAACAAAGTATCAGTAGTTCTGTGTTTCGGGACCCAGAGATGGGCCTACCAAACCTGATTAAATCTATATACGCCACATGGAGAAAAATGTTTTTGGGAGCGTGTGAGCGCGCTTTCAACTCGCGCTACAATCACACACTCTCAAAAATCATTTTCTCCGTGTAACGTATTGCATTTTATATGCTTTATGCCCCAAAAGTGAATTTTGATTCACTTTCGGAGCATGAAGCATGTAAATTTCATATATTTTTTACACTTGTTAGGCCGTTTAGAAAGATTGCTTGAAATTATAAACGACACTCTCAACGGAGTACTTTTTTTAAGTGCAGACCAAGGGTAAGTGGAAGGCAAACGTGAGTACGATCGTATGGATTAGAGAGAAAATTGTTGGCTACATTACGCTCTTGAAGGTAAGGCTTGATTTGCACTTAAAAAAAGAACTCCGTTTAGAAAGATTGGTCGCAATTTTTCACGTTATTTTTTTTACCAATCAAAATTCTTCACGACGCTCTCAACGGAGTTCTATTTTTATGTGCAAACTAAGGGTAACTTATCATGGGCGCGCTGTATCAATGCGCCCGTGACTCATGTCCACATCAGAACAAAAAATCAAGAAACATTTTTTTCCGTAGACTGCGGAACCATATAGCGGATGAGTTTTGACTTTCCCCTCGGAAAATACTTTTTCCCTATTCTACGGAAAATTCTAAGGCAAAATGTCTTTCAACTCATGAAAATCAGTTCAGTGGATCCGGAGACATGACTTTTAGAAAATGATCATTTTCAATGGAAAAGTATATTTTAATAGAATGAAAATATCCTAGACACTGGTTTTTATTGGCATATGTATGAAAAACGACTTTTTTTGGCTCGCGCTCGAAAACGGCTCGATAGGTTTTCTTGAAATTTTGCAGGGAGCTTCAGCTGAGAATTCTGCAACCTCTGAGATTTTAAAAAAGGGGGTACCGGTCTCGTTTTCGCGCCAGGGCTCTTAGAAGGCGCAAAATAAAGCCCATAGGACAGTCTCAACGAAAAGTGCGTCATCTATTATCCTCGTAACGTCGATATCATGAACTAAAGATAGTTTGCTCCAAATGTCAAAGTTCTCAAAAATAAGTTAGTCTGGTTCAAATGTGAAGTGTATAGAATGTGCCGCCATCTTCGTTAAGAACTGCCTAAGCATATTTTGTATGTGTCGCTTGTGTAATGTATGGTAGACATTTTGTATGAGACGAAGGTTTGGTGTCAAAGGGAAAGTGTATCAGGGTGGAGGTAGTTATGGGGATCATTTTCGCCCAAGGAAGTAGTAGACGCCGCGCTTCTGTTTTTACCGGCGGCGGCGGCTCAAAAAAACTCTTGATTGTTGTAGAGTAGGTTGAGGGGATCATTTTCGCCCATACAAATAGTAGCCGCCGCGTTTCGTTTTGGCGCCGGCGGCGGCTCAAAAAAAAACTTTCGATATGTTGTACAGGAAGTTGAGGGGATCATTTTTGCCCATTGAAGTAGGCCGTCGCGCTTCAGCTTGGTGGCGGCGGAGGCTTCATTATTATGTTATAAAAAATTCGTCAAAAACTATTTTTCTACTACCAAAAGAACTGATATCAATTTGCGAAGGAAAATTATTACGTTGGGAGGTCCGGCATTTGTGACAAATTTTTTTAATCGAATATATTTCAAAAGAATTTTTCGTATCAAAGCTTGAAGCGTCACCCAAATTGATATCAGCTGTTTTGGAAGAAGGGACGAGGACTTGCGTTTCATTTCCCTTTTAAAAGGGGTTTTTGTTGTGATACCGAAATACACAACACTATACTTACAACTACACACTATTGATGAATGCACATACACTTGTGTAACAGTGCGTATGTAGATCAGCATAGTGTGCAGTACTGTGTAGCATAGTGTTACATAGTGTCACGTAATGTAAAGCATCGAAAATCTCTTTTGGCAGCCTGTTTTCACCACTCTCTAAGCCTGCCAAATAAAACAGTGCAGACGGCTAAACCATTCTGCATTTTCCACCGACATCGTTCCTAACGTCGTTATCCCTACGATATATCTTTGCTATGATTCTGGCAACACTTAAGAGTGAATCTGCCAATTCTTCGACCAAGTTGTATGAAACTTGAAAACAACCCCTCTCCGAATTTCGTTATCTATGGCTTATTTGATTCCTTGGACCTATAGGAGAAATTGATAGAAGGACATTTGTCTCGAAAAAATAAAGCTTTAGTAGTGGAACTTCTGAGAAAACTACAGTCGAAAAACGTTTTTCATCAATAACTTCAACAAGATCGAATGCATTGGTCTGAAACTTTTTAGGCTAGTAGCCCTCATACAGACGAATGTTTTGAGTATCCACTTGCCCGGAAGTTATGAGTGTGTGGGGTGGTATATAACTAATTTTCTTCGAAAAAATGGACTTTTTAGAATTCGATTTAAAAAAAAAAACTCCAACGCTGTTCACATCAATGATCTAAATTGCTGTCAAGACCATGTTCCCATGTTGTTTTCAAATTGGTCGAAGAATTCGCAGATTGACTCTTAATTCCTCCAACTCATAAAGGGCTGCGTATTCCACAGCTAACTTTGATTTTTTCACATGAAAGTGCACAAAAAATTTTGTCTCTCTTCTTATGAAGAAATTTACTCTAGCGCTCTCAACGAAAAGCAATTTAAAATACAAAGTTTTGTGCAGGAATCGATTTATGGGAAACGTTCAAATTCTCCATATTTTTCGAATATTTTACATTGCTACTGCCAGCGGTAACCACTTAAAAACGAGCGCAACATTGTGAAATAACATGACCAACGTATGTTTGGAACTTCCTTCGAAGATAACAATATCCCTCCATGATATATCTAAAATTCAAAAAATACGCTTTTTTGTAGCGTTAGGTGAGTGTGTCATATGAGTAGTGTATGAAATGGGTCGTGGTCGTATAGCGCTCTATCATCTGGTGGGCTGTGTATGTGTAAGTTTTAGTGTGATGACAGCGGTGACAGTTAAACTGTCAAATTCGCATACAAATAAAAAACTGAGAGAACACAATGATATGTATACGTATGTGTGCGTCGTCATAGAAATTAATTTCATTTTCAAAGCGCATGTAAAGGTTCTTTCATATGTCGCAATTTATTATTTTTCCATGAAAAGCATTTTTTAAAATTCTTGCATTCAATTTCAAACATAAAAAAAACATTTTCACATTTTAATGGATTCTGAACCGGATATCGAATTCATTGAAAAAGATAGCGGTATGTCATCGTTAGGCGGCAGTAAAGACGAAACACCGGAGAGACGTGCTATCACAGTAGGTCATTGTTCCAAAAATCAATAAAATATTTCACTGACAAGTAATAATACTGATCAATTTGAAATATTGTTTTGTTATGCTACAGGACGCAGAACATAATGAACTGGGAGAAAATTACGACGATGTAAGTAAAATTTAGTTGCCTATTTTCGTCAAGATAACCTCAATGTGTAATCATTCCAATGCAATGAATACTTTCATGTGCCATTTCGTGCGTTTGTTTAGTTACGCAATCGATCATTTTCGTGTAAATGTCATCGAGATATTGAAAAGGAGAACTTTTGTTATGCTTACAGGAACCGGACGAAACACTAAACGAACGCTTATGGGGACTGACGGAAATGTTTCCAGATCGTGTGCGATCGACGTGTGGTGCCGTCTCTGGTTTTACCATTAGTACTGTAAAGACACTTTATAATTTTTCATGCACTGCAACTTGGATTTTCTTCACCACTTCAATGATCTTAATAGCTCCAGTCGCGTTTGAAACCGAACGAGCTAACTGCATGGAATCACAGAAGGCACAACAAAAACAAGTAAGTCAACGGTTTTGAGAGGAAACGTGACTGTTAATTGTGCTAACTGCCACAATTCGATCTGTAGGTTCTACTAGGACCAAGTTCTGCAGCAATGGCAGTACCTGGAGGTATGCCAGCCCTTCCACCAATGGCACCTCGATAAATCGATTTTTTTTTTCAATTCTTGCGTTGTAAATTAAATAATTTCATTACTATAGCAGGTTGGTATACACAATCACCCGTGAATATGTAGAGAAAAATAGAAATACAAATCAAATTAACTGTCTTTGTATTCAATTCACTATTTTTAATTCATCATTCATCAATTGGCATGCAAACGTGACTCAAAAGTGAAATTGTCAGATAATAACCAACTTTCACGTTTCAGATACAAAAACGTCAATTTTTTTCACTTTAAATAACTTTTTTAGCCCTAAGGAAGGAGAGAATTGTAAGCTCGAGGCGCATTGAGAAAGCGGTAATTCAATTTTGACTTATGATCTTAACCTCCCTCTAGAGGTGAGCGGGTATACCTAATTGTGAAGCCCAACCGTCGCATGCCCGTCGTAAAAAAATAAAAAAGCCCGCCCGCTCTATGCCCGATTAAAAAAGGGCCCGATGCCCGAAGATTTTTTTCGTATATGTCTAATGGCCGCCCGATATCAAGTAATCTACACTGTGTTGTACAGTACAATACAGTGACACACACACACGTACCGCTACACGAACAATATGTTTGCATTGATCGGTGTCGGTGAGAAAAAAAGAGAGAGTCATAAGATTGGCTTAATCTAATTGATTTATCACAATGTTTTCTTTTGTTTTCAGAACTTCTTGTTCCAACGCCCGTCCGACGTCCGAAGATTTTTTCGAATGCCCAGAAAAATGATGCCCGCCCGCACTTTGTACATTGGGCGTGGGCAGGAATCGGGCAGCCCGAAATTTTGGGTGGCCCACTCACCTCTACTTCCCTCGTATTAAACCTTCCAATAGAAAAATGATTTTGTCTAATAAAAATAATAAATGTCCAATAAAATTTTTTCCAATAAAAATATTAAATGTCAAATAAAAAATTTAATTCATTTTGTAAAAAGAAAATGTATTTTTTATTGAACATTTATTATTTTTACTGGACAAAAATTATTTTAATTGGACATTTATTATTTTTATTGTACATTCATCCTTTTTTATTGGAAGCTAAATAATAACCCAATCTCTTAGTGACAGAAACTTGAAAGAAGTACCAACTTGTAGCGTGACGGTGTAAAAATTTCGATTTTACAACAATCACAAAACAGTGTCCTCCCAGGTAGAGCACTAAGTGTCGGTTTTCCGAACAAATCTTTGAACGAGCAAATTTAATTCCGAAAAACCACAATATTGGGCTCAATCCTGGGTAATCCGTTGTGTCAAATGTAATAAAGTGTCTAGCAAACAGATTAATTTTTCAACAATCTTTTTATGGCAAACGACGACGACCGCTCGTTCATAATCAAAAACTTTGAGAGCGATCTCTTGGATGTGAGTCTGATATCTTTATCGTCAATATCTTTTCACGTTACTCGTAGAGATTCACTAAATAGTACAAACATTACAAACATACGGGCATTGGATGCATAATCGTGACTTATATCGAAGTTTTCGTTTATGAAAGAAAATTTAACGTTTGACTGAACAGCCGTTCGGTGCGCTATTAATATCCATAAAATTACCACTTATTTCAGAATGTGTCTCGGAACGATTTTTTTTTCTATTTTTAAACGAATTGGTCTGAATTTGGTAGAAGTGGGAGTGTTATAACGATGAGAGTTCCTGTACATAAATAATAAGAGGAAGGGAGGTTTTCCCGAAGCAAACGTCTGAGCAATTAACATAGGCGAACATTGTCTATAAACAAACACATTAGAAAGTTATCTTCTCTAATTCCAACTATCAATAAACACTTAAGCAATAGGGTGTCCCGATTGATGAAGGAAAAGACGTTTAAAAAATCCACGGTGTGGCATCGAAAGTACATGATTGGGTGACAAATATTCGCTATAGCAGTATTTTGTAAAATGCTTCGTAGGACTCCCCGGCTCAATTTTTTACTACATCAAAACCTTGGTTTTTACACATTTTAAGTGAAATGACTAAAATCTTACTCTAATTGATAGTTCAGATAAAAATAGTCCGACTAGACCTAGATAGCTGACGGACTTGTCGATTCCCAGCGTTCTTTATGGTAGTTCTAGTGAAAAGATGCCAATTTTCTCACTTTTTCTTCGACAAACATTTACGAATGCCTCTAAATACAATACAATTGACTCAAAACAATAGAATTTCATGACTTAACTTACATTCAGTACCTGTGGACACCAACCTTCCCAATTTGGGTTGAATTTCCTATGTAAAATTACAAAAATGTCCATTTTTCGACCATTTTTGGTATTGTGAAACCCTTTTACAATTATTTTTTTTGCATGGAATCGACCCTCCGGGCGAAATTTGCAACGGACACAAGCAACTCTTCCGATAAGAATGGGTGGCCTAGGCATACGAAAAATAGAAGACATCGCTCTTCCGTCGTTTTTGTCGTCAACATTTGGTGTAAAGCATCTCGTTTCACAAATCATGAACTCCGATTCATCAGACGAAACCTTCATTCACCACTTCGAAGACGCGATTACTAAATGGAATGAGTTAAATAAGAGTCGCTTTCCGAGAAATCTAAAAAATCAAAGAGAATTTGACTCTATAAACATGAAACACATCGTCGAAACGAAATTAAGTTTTACGTCACTGGAAGAAAAATCGAGATTCTTAGCATGTCAAAAAGTGGAAGCTGGCGCTTGGTTGTTATTCCATCACCGAACGTTGGAACTATTTTAAATGACAATATTCTTCGTATCAGTGTGGTACTCCGATTAGGTTCCGAAATTTGTAAGCCTCACCGTTGTATCTGTGGAGAAAAAGTTGAATCAAATGGAAGACACAGTCTCTCTTGTGTTAAAAGTTAAGGACGATTCTCACGACACGCTGAAATAAACAATATGTTGCAAGATCTCTTCGTTCGATTCACATTCCGGCAAAATTAGAACCAACAGGATTATATCGCGACGATGGAAAAGACCAGATGGAATGTCTTTGATTCAATGGACTAGAGGCCAGTGCCTTGTCTGGGACGCAACATGTATCGACACGTTTGCTAAATCATACCTCAATCAAACATCTAAAAAAGCAGGAATAGCAGCTGATCAGGCAGTACAAAGAAAATATAATTTATATAAGAAAATCAAGAGCGAAAATTATGAATTTGTCGGAATATCCGTTCAAACTATGGGTTCTTGGTCAGCGGAGGCAAAAGATTTTCTTTTTAAGTTGGGTAACAAATTAGAAAAAGTAAGTGGAGACCCACGAAGTAAAAGTTTCTTGTATCAAAAAATATCTTTGGCAATACAAAAAAATAATGCGACAAGTATTTTTATTTATAATTTTTATTTTTTACTTTTTGTTCTTGATTGTCTATAGACACCATATGTGACTTATTTTATAAATAAAACTAAAAAAATAATCAGCGACTGTATTTCATATTAGACAATCCAGTGTTCCCAACATTCCCAATCGCTTTGATTCCGTACAGTGAGCGAAGGACAAATCGCCGATAAACGCTCACTCGGTAAACTCTTGTCCCAAACTTATCATTTTCACACTTCCGCCCCGATGAATTCATGGAAACAATAGCACATACTCAAAAGTCTTATTTTCGAACCCCCCACATATTGGACTAACCGAAAAACCATAAATTATTCAAAAAGTTGTTTCTTTATTTAACTGACAACACTGAAAATACAGGTCCTTCTCCTTAAAATTTTTTGAACATTCGTACACCACCACACGGCAAACACGAGTCGTACATCTAAATATTCAGTTTATTGGCTATTTCGCTTATCATATTCCAACTTTTGACCGAAATTATCGATATTTTCATTTATTTTTTACGGAGCAAATCTTTTTGGCGTCTTTGCAATTCAACACACCGCCTACTCTCCCAGGCCTCTGCCCTATACTTCCATGGAAAAAAATTTCGCATCGTTTCTCTCTCAACACTGTACATACAAAGAAACGAATCATTGAGGAATACTCAAAACCTTGAAGAGCGATTTCGCTGAGATATAAGTGAAAAAGTTCCGACAACCTTCAAAAAACCACGTTTTGACCACTTTTTCGACCGTAACTTCGAAAGTTTTCGACTGATTTTGCCTAAATTCAATCCCGTAATGAGTTTGTTGAGAAGTTATTGGAAATCAGATAAGATTTAGCAGATTTATGTGGAAAAAACACGTTGGGACCTAGTAAAAATTCAGTTTTAGGGCCCTGGCTGAGTCCAAAAACTCAAAATCAAAAAAGTTTCTTCTAGAAATTTTTTATTTTTTTATTTATTTATTTCATAGCCAACGGTAACATAACCTACTGGCTGATCGAATGAATCGTCTACATTAGATTATAATTTATAAGCAAAACCGGAGGTGAATGTCTGCCTAGTCGACCCATCGGAGCAGCGACCCACCCTTTGCTTTGTCAATTAATGGTTGTCACATACATTCCATTCGTCCCGAACGTTCCCCTGTATCACTTTGCAATCTGGCAGCTTTTTGGTGTACAGTAACTGTTGCAGGTGAATGAATATCTGACCGGCCGTACTTGTATGGATACGGATCGATGTGACATGAAGCAATGATAAAAAAAATTATAAGAAAGAAGAAATATTTCAGATCGCGGAAACAATTAGCCCACTTTTTTTTATTGTTTCCTCCGATAATTCCATCGACTTTATTGCTGAACGAAATGCGTAACGTGTAACAGATGGGCCATACAAATGAGCAAATACATTGAACGCTCTTGAAATACGATTGATGGGTTCATACAGTCCGTAGTTCACTCGTTGTTTTTCGATCTCTAAATAGGCAGGGTCACGCAGTTCTCGAAGACGAACATGGCCGACAGGTTGTATCGTCTGCGTAATAGTGATCCAATCTTAATCATCTTGCACCTGCTTTCGTACGATGGCAGGCGAAAATTTCTATCTCTTTTGACGCATAAATCAGGTACTTTTTTTTGGATCGAATCAATCTTGTCGCTGTAGTTTTGGTAGTAGGGTGACCATACGACTGAGGCATATTCTAGGTGTGTCCTTACATGTGCGAAGTAAATCTCTTAAGCGCTGCTATGTTACTGAAATCCTTACAGATGCGCTTCACAAAGCCCAGCATTGAATAAGCTTTGGCTATGGCGACGTCCATATGTCGATTTAATGACAAGTCCTCAGTGAGAATCACTCCCAAGTCACGTACCTCGACCACTCTCTTAAAGACTGATCCAGCTACACCGTAAGCGAATCGTATCGGTTTTCTTTTTCTGTAAAATGATATCGTCACGCACTTCCCAATGTTGAGTTCGAGACGGTTAGTGTCGAACCATTGGCCTAGGAAGATTAGATCCCTTTGAAAGGCAATGCAATCCCGCAAGGTTCTCATTTTGCGATATAGTTTGAGGTCGTCGTCAGCGAACAATGAACACTTCGAAAACTTCACGGCTTCCATGACGTCGTTAATATAAATCAGGAAGAAAAGCGGGCCCAAATGACTACCTTGGGAGATTCCTGATGTCACCGGAAATGGATTCGACTTCCATCCGTCAGGAATGCCTAGATCTTTCAAACAAAATAAAATTTCTGAAAATCAGAAAAGATTTACTCGAGTTATGTACAAAAGACCAAGAACCACTTAAACGGTCCTAGCTCGGCAACGCTTCGACCGACAGTGCAAAGATTCAATTCCATTAAAGATTTTTCGTCTACCTTTCAGGTAAAAACAAGTTTTACTCGAGCTATCGTGGTAAACGCATAAGGTGAATCTAAAAATTGGACGGAAGAGCACAGAAAAAAGTCCAAAAATGATAGGCATTCGTGATTGCGATAAACGATTGACATTCATCTTTCAAACAAGAATATTTGTTGTAGCAATTATGCGAAATTTGCATTTTAATAAACAAACCAACCAACAGCAGAGATTGAGTTTTTTATACATACAAAATTTGACGCAGTTCTTCACCATAAAAAAGTTAAAGGATTCTCAGTGTTGGTCATTGGACGAAATGCTTTGCTTATTTGCATTTCACCCCACCCTTTCTGCAAAGCAAAATCGGCAGTATTTGTAAGATACTTCTTGATTCCGGCACCGTGTTCGTATCTGGCTAACACACACACACACATCGTACATAAACTTTTGTCACGTTATGTAAACAACTGTTACATGAAAAATTCACTGAGTATCGTTGGGTTGTCCTCGCCCCAATCAAGCATTTACCTTTCCTCTTGCCTTCCATTAGTCCATCCACTTACTTTTCCACTCGAAACAATTCTGAGCTGGTGCCGAGCAAAATAAAAGAAAATCGGATACAGTTTTTCGTAATTTTGTATTTTTTTTGGGCTTAAATACAATTTTAAAGTAAATATTAGGGCAATTTTTTATCTCCGTGCGTTATATTCGTATCGTAATGTTCGACTTTGGTTTGGGCAAAACCAATCTTTCATTTTTGTTTTCTTCGTTCGTTACTGTGTGTCATCTATCGATCATGTTAGTTCTTAGTTAGAGGCTTCCTTGGCCAATCGTTCGGCTTTCTCGACAACTTCTTCGATTGGGCCAACCATGTAAAATGCTACTTCTGGCAAATGATCATAATCTCCAGCCAAAATTTTGGTGAATCCCTTGATGGTTTCTTCGAGTGGTACCAATTTTCCAGCATGGCCAGTGAATACTTCAGCTACTTGGAAAGGTTGTGAAAGGAAACGCTGGATCTTACGGGCACGGGCAACAGTCAATTTATCTTCTTCGGACAATTCATCCATACCCAAAATGGCGATAATATCTTGGAGTGATTTGTAATCCTGCAAGATCTTCTGGACGCCACGAGCAATGTTGTAATGTTCAGTTCCAATAATGTTGGGGTCCATGATACGGGATGTTGAATCCAATGGATCTACAGCTGGGTAGATACCCAATTCGGCAATAGCACGAGACAATACGGTGGTGGCGTCCAAATGGGCGAATGTTGTGGCTGGAGCAGGATCTGTCAAATCGTCAGCTGGTACATAAATAGCTTGGACAGAGGTAATGGAACCCTTCTTGGTGGTGGTAATACGTTCCTGCATAGAACCCATGTCAGTGGCCAAAGTCGGTTGATAACCGACAGCAGATGGAATACGACCCAACAAAGCGGATACTTCAGAACCAGCCTGTGTGAAACGGAAAATGTTGTCAATGAACAACAATACATCCTGACCTTCTTGATCACGGAAATATTCGGCGACAGTCAATCCAGTTAAAGCTACACGAGCACGAGCACCTGGGGGTTCGTTCATTTGTCCGTAGACAAGTGCTACTTTGGATGTCTTATCCTTGAGGGAAATGACACCACCTTCAATCATTTCATTGTACAAATCGTTACCCTCACGTGTACGTTCGCCGACTCCAGCAAATACAGAGTAACCACCATGTGCCTTGGCAACGTTGTTAATCAACTCCATGATGAGTACAGTTTTGCCGACACCGGCACCACCGAACAAACCAATTTTACCACCCTTGGCGTAAGGAGCCAAGAGATCGACGACCTTGATTCCAGTGACTAAAATTTCTTGTGTAACACTCATCTCAACGAATTCGGGAGCTTCAGCGTGAATAGCTGCGGTGTGTTGTGATGCAATTGGACCACGCTCATCGATTGGTTCTCCAATGACATTCATGATACGTCCAAGAGTTTCAGCACCGACTGGAATACGGATTGGATCGCCGGTATCGTTGACTTGTTGTCCACGTACCAAACCCTCAGTACCATCCATAGCAATTGTTCGCACAGTATTTTCTCCCAAATGTTGGGCAACTTCCAGCACTAGTCTGGGGCTACGTCCAACCACATCCAATGCATTTAAAATGGGTGGAAGATTATCGTCAAATTGCACATCGACAACGGCACCAATGACAGCTACTACTTTTCCTTGTGCTAAACCAGCCTTTGCGGCAGTTTTTGCGGCATAGTGTCGGTTGAATTGGTTTGCAAACGATAAGACCTTAGCTGATTCGGCTTTTGTGGCCACCGTTTTTAGGGCGGAGAACATTTTTTCCAAAAAAATTCTTTTCTATCTCCACTTATGTAATATGTTACGTGAACGCGAGAGCACTTCTTTTCAGGAGATGGCTACCGATCGAAAGGCGATGAACACAATGACCGACTTCGTCTAAAGGAAGTATTGTCAGATTGCACATGAACGAATATTTTGACGAAACGATTCACTTCTTCGAAAACAATCGAAATGAACTTGAGAATGAACATTTTGAATTTTGGATACGAATTTCAATTTTTATGTTCGGAGTTTAATCCGCCAAAGACCAATTCCATACTGTGCCCCATGCGACTTGCATTTGAAAACTAATGTTCTTTGAAAAAAGTCAATTATTCATGTTGACTACGAGTAGTTTATATCGGCCGTTTCACTTTAAAATTCGATCGCGAGTAATCGCGACATGTAAAAACTCATGGTGCACTTTTTCGCAGTCGAATTTTAGAGCGAAACGGTAACAAATTAATATAAATTGCACATATTGCATATGAATTAATGAATTTATTAATTAGCGCGTTTTTGAATGCAAAACCGATATTTTCGTTTCTGTGGTCCACGTTACATAACATTTACCAGAGATTAAACGTCAAAAAATGACAGTCGAAACTGTTGACAAAAAACCGTTTATTATAGAAATTAGAGCTCAAACAGATCAGAGCAATCTGATCAGATTTCAGGTTGATCTGAAATTTTTCATATCTGAATATTTTCCAACTGATCTGAACTTAAGGAGAGTGGGTCGACCCACACCTGACCCACAGTTGCAGGATTCACAGAAATCGTTTTTCTGTGTGTTCTAAAACTTTGGGTCAGGTGTGGGTCGACCCGCTAAAATTGTGAGTCAGGTGTGGGTCGACCCACTCCGATCCTTATCTGAACTTGATCTGAGAAATTCCAATGTGATCTGAACTAGCTCAAAAATTTGCAATACTCAAACAAATTGTGCCGGATACATACAGGAGCTCTTCATATGAAACTGGACAACCTACTCTTAGAGGCATACAGTAGAACATTTTTAGACCCGTATTTACGAAGAACGACGTTCATCACGACGTTTGAAATTTCGACCCGGGAGTAGGGGAGGAGCACTGATCATAGTCTTTAGATGTCGAATCAGCAATAAAAAAAATATGCGTCCGTCCGTCACTCAATTAAAACTACACCGATTTTCAAAAACTTTTTTTTCCCTGAAAGGTTATCGAAAAATCTTTAATGGGATTGAATCTGGGCACTGTCGGCCCAAGGGCCGCCGAGCTAGGGCCGTTTAAGTGCTTTTTGGTCTTTTGTAACATAAGTCGCGTAAATCGATTTTCATAAACTCATTTTTGTTTGAAAGGTCTGGACGTAACCGACAATTTATAGAAGAAATTTTTTCGAGTCTCTGTTAGGGTCTTACGTGTTTTTTGTATATAACTCGAGTAAATCTCTTCCGATTTCAAAAATTTGTTTTTATAGAAAGGTCTGTATAGAAATGCCTCATACTTTATGGAAGAAAATTTTTTGATTAGAAGCCCTTGGACTCAGCCAGGACCCTGAAACTCAGTTTCTACTAGAAGCCAACGTGTTTCGTTACATAAATCCTAACCGATTTTGTTGATTCTTTTTCTATTTTAGAGGTAACCGAGTACTAAATTACATTGAAAAATAGATTTTGTCCCGGTTCCTGTGTTTCGCTCTCATGTGAGCCTCCAGTCGGTCCTAGCCAAATGCTATGTTGCAGAGCAAATTGAGACCTTTTCTTCTATGGAAGTATGTGTCCGATGCCTCTAGGGTCCTAGGTCGGTCGGTCGTAAGGTCGGCCCTTTACAAAAAATTAACTTTTTTTGCTGTGTTGTAGAGAAAATTGAGGTAAACATTTTTGTCTATGGAAGTATGTGTTCGATGCATTTCCTTATGGCCCGAGTTCCGTCCTAAACAAAAAATGGCTTCATGCTATGAGAAAAAAATTGAAGGAAATATTTTTGTCTTTAGAAATATTTGTCCGAGGCCTCTCCTAAGGGCCCCAGGTCGGTACTAAGAATTAAGGCAATATTTACTTAAATACGTCGTTTATCAGAAAAAATTAATTCGCGCATGTAGCCTAAAACGTTTTCAAAGTCTTTTAAGTCAATTTTCTTAAAAAAGGCGCAACAAACTTTTTTTTGCCAGTACAAAAAAGTTTCTTTTCTGAAGCAAAAGCGATGCTTATCCAACACTTTATTTAAAATACTCTCAGCTTCACCGTGATCGTATGTTTACATAAATTTAAACTGTACAATAAGCCACTCAAATAGTATAGGAAAAAAGCGATAGAGTGTAGTCAAAGACGTTAACTCGGTTACGTCACTGTCCATATCTGTCTTTACACCCCTACTGTGACGTGACATGACGTAAATTGACATAACGTGACGTCACATGACGTGACGTAACGTAACAGAAAGGGTGAACAGGCAGAAGAACGTAAGGGAAGGCCGAAAACACAAAGTAGCTTCCGTTACTTAATAAAAGGGTTATCGCCTAAAATAACTCGTTTAGATTACAAAATTTCGAATTTGAATCAAATCTGAAATCAAATCTGATAAGAAATCTGATCTGATCTGAATATGTAAAACAATCTGAATCTTTCAGATCAGATCAGATTTCTTCATGGAATATATCAGATTGGCAGTGTTCATATTAAGATCAGTCCAGAATGATCTAACAAAATTCAATGCATATTTTCCATTTTTGTATGGAAGATTTCACTTAGTAATGAATTTTTTGTGGTTGCCTCGTAAAATTTTTCGTTTTTGAATGAAATAATTCATTTTGAAACGAATTTTTTGTCGGTAACTCGTAGAAAAAATCCTCGTACGCGAACTTGACAGATGTTTAACGTTGAAAAAAATTCAATTTTCGGATGGAATTGGCCTAAATGAATCTGTTGGTAGCAAAACCCAATCTATTCCAATTGTCAAAATGACGTATTGTATAAGTAAATTTCTTTTTTGACACGTCATTTTGACAATTAAAATAGACCGGGTCTTGCTCCCAACAGATTCAAATCTTGAACATTGGAAAATATGTAAAATCGTTTTGCCTGTGGATTCTTCCCAAGTACCTTTAAGTTAATTCTTATAAATACTCGAAAACCTTTGTAACTGTTGGGTCTTCTTTTTAACTCAAAGACACAAAGTATGCATCCTGATGTCAAGTTGAAAGTATTTTGTCATAAACTACTCGTTACCGCAAAAAACTTTCACTTAAATCACTTTTTGACACCAAGCTTCGTTTCGGAACTTGAATGGAGTTACCAATATGATAATTCAAGATGCTAACAAATCATGGGCGCGCGGTAGCAATGCGCCCGTGACGCAAGTCCCCACGAGCAAAAAATTCAGAAAATTTTTTTTCGTAGACTTCGGAACCATATATACAGCTAAGTTTTGACTTCCCCCCCTTGCGACGTGCCCCCCGGAAAATATTTTTCCTGGATTCTACGGAAAATTCTAAGGCGAAATGTCTTTTCACTCATTAAAATCGGTCCAGTGGATCCGGAGATATGACCTTTAGAAAATCGTCATTTTCCATACAAAATGTGCACTTTCATAGAAACCAAAGTTAATGGAAACATCCTACTTACTAGTACTACATCCTAGTTACTTAGTTAGTTACTTAGTTCCAGAGCCATTTGTATGAAAATCCACTTTTTTGGAGTTTTCTCGAAAACGGCTCGATATCTTTTCTTGAAATTTTGCAGGGACCTTCGGGTGGGCATTCCACGCCATCTAAGATTTTAAAAAAGTGGGGTCACCGGCTTCGTTTGGGCGCTAGGGCTCCTGGAAGCTCCCATACAAATCCCATATAAAATAATGTGTATGTGTGTGAGTGTCACAGTTGGGTGAGTGAGGTATTCAACTTCCATCAGGTTTTTTGATATTTTTCGGTTATTCTCGACATGAGTGAGGTCATGCAATGGAGCTTCCTAGGTTTAAGGGATTCTCAAGGATTTTTGTGGATTTCTCTAGCACTTTTCAACTTCCATCAGGTTTTTTGATATTTTTCTGTTATTCTCGAAATGAGACAGGTCATCCAATGGAGCTTCCTAGGTTTATGGGATTGTTAAGGATTTTTGTGGATTTCTCTAGCACTTTCCAATTTCCATCAGGTTTTTTGATATTTTTCGGTTATTCTCGACATGAGTGAGGTCATGCAATGGATCTTCCTAGGTTTAAGGGATTCTTAAGGATTTTTTTGGATTTCTCTAGCACTTTTCAACTTCCATCAGGTTTTTTGATATTTTTCGGTTATTCTCGACATGAGTGAGGTCATGCAATGGAGCTTCCTAGGTTTAAGGGATTCTTAAGCATTTTTTTGGATTTTTCTAGCACTTTTCAACTTCCATCAGGTTTTTTGATATTTTTCGGTTATTCTCGACATAAGTGAGGTCATGCAATGGAGCTTCCTAGGTTTAAGGGATTCTTAAGGATTTTTGTGGATTTCTCTAGCACGTTTCAACTTCCATCAGGTTTTTTGATATTTTTCGGTTATTCTCGGCATGAGTCAGGTCATGCAATGGAGCTTCCTAGGTTTAAGGGATTATTAAGGATTTTCGTGGATTTCTCTAGCACGTTTCAACTTCCATCAGGTTTTTTGATATTTTTCGGTATTTCTCGACATGAGTGAGGTCATGCAATGGAGCTTCCTAGGTTTAAGGGATTATTAAGGATTTTCGTGGATTTCTCTAGCACTTTTCAACTTCCATCGCATTTTTCAACTTCAATCAGGTTTTTTGATATTTTTCGGTTACTCTCGACATGAGTGAGGTCATGCAATGGAGCTTCCTAGGTTTAAGGGATTCTTTTTGGATTTTTTTGGATTTCTCTAGCACTTTTCAACTTCCATCAGGTTTTTTGATATTTTTCGGTTATTCTCGACATGAGTGAGGTCATGCAATGGAGCTTCCTAGTTTTAAGGGATTCTTAAGGATTTTTGTTAATTTCTCTAGCACTTTTCAACTTCCATCAGGTTTTTTGATATTTTTGGGTTAATCGCTTTGAATTACTTCCAAAACTACTGATATCACAACAAAAACCCTTTTAAAAGGGAAATGTGACGCAAGTCGTTGTCCCTTCTTCCAAAACAACTGATATCAATTTGGGGTGACGCTTAACGCTTTGAAACGCAAAAAAACTTTCAAAATATTTTCACATTTGATTAAAAAAATGCATCACAAATGCCGGACACTGGTGTTATAGTTTTTCTGTTCCTTCAGTTTTATACGCAAAAATTTGACTTCCTGTACAAAAATACATTCCTACATACAAGTCAAATTTTTGCGGTGTGAAAGCTGAAAGAACAGAAAAACTATTACACCAGTGTCCGGCATTTGTGACGCATTTTTTAATCAAATGTGAAAATATTTTGAAAGTTTTTTTGCGTTTCGAAGCGTTCAGCGTCACCCAAATCGATATCAGTTGTTTTGGAAGAAGGGACAACGACTTGCGTCACATTTCCCTTTTAAAAGGGTTTTTGTTGCGATAGACTTTACGACAAACATCTTCAAATGCTCAACACATTTGAAGCAACTATTTATTATGAGCCATAAATCCTTAACTTTTTGTGAAATCTTTATTACAGTGGTTTGTGTACCTAATTGCTCTACGTTCACTTTTTCTGCATCGGTTTATCAGTCATATGAGGAAATAGGAAATAATGTGCTGTTCACATTGCATATCTTTCTCAAAATTGTTTCGAACAAGCGTGGCAACATCAAAAGGGAATTTAAATACTCGAAATACATCGTTTTGGTCCTTTTGTTGAAACTCCGGTTGTCAACACCGAATTTCGAACCACCTTTATGGATGTTCTCTAAGTCTAACATTACAACTAACAGTGAGAAGTATTCTTTGTATTAAGAAATGAAGTCTTTTGGGTAAAAAATGTTGGGAATTTAACAAGAGCCGCAGGTGAGTTTGACCGAAAAGATTTGAATAAGGAATGCGCATTCCAATTTTATTGTTGTTTTTTAATTTTTTTCAAGATGACGCTATCATTTGATTCGGAGAAATAAGGTCTAAATGAAGATATTTTGAGCTTCTAAAATCTGTGAAATATGTGAATCCCGCTCTTATTCCAAACAAATTCCACATGGGCTATGAAGTTTGCAACAATACATTCATGCACTGAACTTCAAATTTCTATAGTAAATCGTGAGTGTTGTCAACTAAAGCTAAGTACACTCATCCGACCGTAACCGAAATTCCCTTACATTTTTCCGGTTATCCGTACGTAAGTTCAATATATTTTCTGTTAAAATTTCGGTTACGGCAGATGTGTGTACTTAGCTTTACAGTGAATAAATGCGAAATTCTTTAAAAATTTTGAACTGTAATTTGAAGATATTGTAATTGTTTTTGGCGGAAATGCAATAATTCAAATATGTGTGCGTTTCCGGTCGAACAAAATGATGTCATAATTTTATTTTTGTATGTACTTCCATCTGCCATCGTTAGAAAAAAACGTGTGGCATTCCCTATTGTATGGGATTAAAAGACTTAAACCCCATTAAATCTCAGACTGCGAAACCCCTCGAGTTTGACGACATGCCATATGAAAGACATTCATTCAGCTGTGAATTTACTACTTCATTTTTCGTAAAAAATGCTAAAATCTGCACACCGACATGCATTTAACAACTTGTTTCTTGTTTTACATTTGTTAGGCGAAAATTGATATTTTCTCACCTCAAATGAGGTGGGAAAATTGAATTTCGCATGGGTAGTTTGTAGCGGGATGAAAAATAAATTTTCGCACCTCATTTGAGGTGAGAAAATAAATACTTAACATAAAGTATCATGGCCGATCTGTTCATATGATTTTTTTTTTGCGATGAAGTAAACAAAAAATAATTACTTAATTTTCGACTCGACGGATACGAGCTAAACAAAATGCCAGCACATAGTTTAGGATCACAGGATTACTCTAAAGTAATTCATTAGCTAATCTGGCAAATATTTTTCGAGATATAAGAGTTTGGAAAAACAACACAGTCGAATGTGTTTTTGAGTTACTTTCTATGTTTTCTGTGAAATTCGTCTTTTATATGCTTAAATGTGTTGAGCTATGTACAATAATTGTAAAAGTGCATCTTTTTCGGGAGAAAATATGAATTTGAATATGAATATGAATTTGAATTCATAACACGGGTAAAAATAGAAAATTCTTAACTCGGTTGAAGTCTGTGGCCGTCGTAGAGAAGATTGCAACTTGAGTAAAGTTTGTGGCACAAGTAGAGAAATTTGCAACGAGAGTGAAGTTCTCAATTAAGTTCTTCCCAAATCATTTTTTGAGCAACATTTGAATGTGTGACAGAGATTTCGGTTTTTGCGTCGGCTTTGCTATTTTGGGAGGAACTTAATGGACTTCATTAAATATCTGGGTATATATTTGAAGGCGAAATTTGATATCGTGTATATAATTTAGCTTTGAGCAAACTGTAAGAAACGACTTTATGGAATCACCTATGCTGACGGTGCTTTAATATGTGACGAACCATGTGCCGATTAGTTTGCCACAGCGTGGCAGAAGTAAAGAGTCGAGAACGTAAAATACTCAACATATACATTTTGTAATTGCGAAATAAAATAATTGCAAGTCTATTTAGACATCCTTTAAAATGTATTCATACACCAATGCCATAAATAACATTATGAGAAATGATATTCTTTGTTTTATTGTTAGGAAATATAAAATAGCTGCATTCGACCTTTTGACACTGTTCGTAGTAGGTCAAGATATTAGGAAGAACACAAACTATGTGAATATAGTCGTTGAACTTGGTTGAGAGATCAAGATAATTCGTTAAAAGTTCTACTCAATGTAAATTTCCATCAACGTGTATGAGTCGATATTGCAAAAAAAAAATAGCGAATAATCCTTAATCCAAGCATATAATGCGACATCGACTTTGCCTATTTTTGATTCCGAGATAAGCAGACGCCGTGGATAGCGAATGCAAGAATATTATCTGTTAGGCTAGGCGACATTTCATTAAAACTAATGTGTGAGTGAGCCTCATGTTGATATACAAACGCGCACGACGCGCTATTTAACGAATAACAGTACATTAGCTCAGTGGTAACGTACTGGCTTTCCACCAAGAATATCGGGGTTCAATCCTGGTGGTGGTCCAAATTTGGTTCTCTTTTATGCCGTAATTTGCATAAGAAACACATGTACTACATGTCATTCATATATGCTTTATTGGTGAAAAGTCCACGGGCTGCCGCCCTAGGACTTTTCACCAATCTCGCACAATATGACCGACATGTAGTACGTGGTGCAAAAATAACTATTGAACACCAAAGGTCTACACGTATTTTTGCAACACAGTAACTTCAGCTTGTGTGTCTACAGTCTATACATGCAGAAGCAGAAGCGCGAAAAAGCTATACCATACTAAGTAGCAGTTCCCTTTGCTTAAACTACGGCGAAGGTCCCCCAAGCAGCAATTCTGAAAACCATAACTTATTAGTTGCCAAGACGTTTGCGTAGCGTTGCGATAACCGTTGAGGAAAAGTTAATGCCGGGCCATAAAATAACCTCAGTTGAGCTGTTCTTTAACCGTGAATCTACCGAAAAGTTTCCATTTCATTTTGTATTGATCACTGAAATTTAACTTTAACATTAACTCATCAACTTGTCCTGAACAGTTATCGCAACGCTACCCAAACGTTGTGGCAACTATTAAGTATGGTTTTCAGAATTGCTGCTTGGGCCGCATGTCCTACATGTCCTAATTTTGTTGTCACAAACAGTTGAAAACCTCTAAACGAGGATCAAATAAACGGAAAGTTCTTTTTGAAAATTTTGTGTTCAGTCAGCTTTTAGTTTTTCTACAACTTCCAGTGCTGCCACTAATTTATAAAAAACTTGGGAAAATAATAGAATCGACATATTTTTCTAAAGAGTTCATTGCCAAATGAGGAATGAATTGACAGAAAACGGTTGCTGGATATTAACAGATGGCATCAATCACAGAACTTTGACCTTTAAAAAACGGTTTCAAACGTTTTCAGCAACAACTTTATGGATTACATCTTCTCTCGTATTGAACGAAAAGTAAAAGCAAAGTTTTTCCAAGGTAACAGCTGCCAATAAATAAATCTATGGATGCATTTTATTTACGCTTCTAAATGCATTTCCGAAACCGCATATTTACCTATAACCCGAAATGAAGTAACAGAATTTGTATGCCAACCAACCTTTCAATGTCAATTTTGAATAAATTAAAAAATATGAATAATAATTATGTGGTAATTTTATAGCATTTGTTCTCAACACATGCGGTCTAGTATAAATTGAATTTCTATTTGGTTTTAATTATCTTGAGCATGGTTTGAACTAATTTTATTTCGTATAACATTCACGAATAGAAGGTGTGTAGGTTTTGTGCCATTTTATTGGTTTTAGTCGTTCAATTATTCGGATTTACGATCCTATTTAGCGACAAAATGCTTAAAGGGAAAATAAAAGATTTATCGCTTAAAACGCACTTAAAAAAGTAACTTCTTTCTCGCTTTAAACGATGTGGAAGAAAATTAAATTGTAAAACAACTTAACCCAGTTGCTCTAAGTCATAGGAGGTTCGCAATTTATTGATGTCTTTCGTATACTTGTTAGTGCTATAGTAGTAATTGATAATTTTGTGAATCTTACCTTTGTTAGACGATCTGGTCGATTTAAATGAAGAAAAAAATTAAATTTTATAAACCATCAACTCGAGCAACCAAAGTCAATCACAGCCACGCTATTATCCATTACATCACCACATACGCAAATAAACAATTTTTTATGTTAAAATATGGTTCTAAGATAAAAAAAATAACAATAAAAAGCACGAGAAAACTTTCAAACAAAAATAATCTCAAAAAACGATCGAGCCATAAAAATCATAACACATTCAAGCGGCTGGACATCAACGAACTTAAAATGATTTTCATGTTCGGTCATTTATTTAATTCTATTTCGAAATCATATATCACTTTTTGGATCATATATTCACAAAATAAAATGATTCACTAATGCACTGAAGATGTTTGAGCACGTAGCACGATAATAAATGGTGAATGCTTTCAAGTACAATCAATTCATTTAGCCGAATTTAAAGTATTGCGATTGGCGTAGACTCATTACTTGTTAATTTACAACAGTTCCGATAGACACTGCACTTGCAACACTGATCCTTTTAGAGTTTTCCCATCAACAAACGTTTATATCCAACGTTAGTCAAGTATATCTAACTCCAATGATATATCAGCACAACTGAACAACAATACGATCACTACGTAAGACAAAATGTTATTTCCTTCATAGCCGTTCATCTATCTCAACTCACAATAAAAAAAATGTGTATAAAAAATAAACGGATCGATGTTACACACAGAAGAGTCAATTCACGACTGAAGACCATAACACGGTAAAGAAAACCGTCGAAGAGTGTGTTGCTGTTGTTGCATGAGATCAGGTAAACATCGACCGAGAACAACGATCTAATGAAAATATGGATGTGCAACTTTGAATGGATTTCGTTTTGTATGACGTTTATTGTAGCTGTGCATATGAGATATTCTTCTTGTCGTTTGCATAAAATTTTCCCACTTGTATATATTGTGAGTTTACTATGGAATTCGACTCATCTTCGTGTTTTAGAAAAGTCGATTTCGCTTTGGTGCACTGAAAATCTTCATTTTGACATTAATTTTGCACAGTTTTTGACGACCAAAAGTTCTCATCATATCGTTCCAATCAGTATGCAAATCAGTTTAAATTATATTTTCAAGTTTTTTCGCGCTTATATCTAAAATCAGGAGCGGATCCAGCAATTTGTATGACTCGGGAAGCCGTAGGAAGAATTTAAAATGACAAAATATTTCAAAACAAATAGTCAAGAAATCTAATTTTCAATCTCAAGATCTCGATCACCTACTCAATGTCTTCGTCGTTGTGATATTGGTTAATTTGTATTTGTATTTATTCGATAAACTAACAGGTCACAGTGCCCAATAATAATGGTTAATCATGATCATCAAACTTTATAGACCGTTTATACCTTTCGGTGTGGGGTCTTTACGCCACAACCGGGTGATCTTGGACCACCCTTCTCCATACCCTCCAATCCCCTGCCGAGGAGATGGTTTGTTCACTTAGTTAAAGTCTCTAACTTCTAAATCTGATTTAATTGAGTCTATAAACCTTCTCCTTGGCCTACCCCTGGGGCGAACGCCCGGGGCCTGCGCATTCAATATCCTCTTTGGGAGCCTGATATTATCCATCCTTTGAACTAATGATTAATAATGGTTAAATGAATTAATAATAATGGCTGCCAATTTTTCGTGTTGTCTCCGTCATTTGTCATAGCACTTTTAATGGCTTTAGTACTGTTTCCTTGAAGTTTTGCAGGTCAAAATTCGATAATGTTGGCCGGTTTTTTAGCATTTTAAAATTTATCACAATTGAGAATTACCTGAGTACTTTGGGACGAGCAGGGTCTTCCAAAAGCGTGAAAAAGCGTACAAGGGAGAGAGGGGTCAAAAATTTATCACGCATTCAGTCGTTCGTCTAAATCAGTATTGAAAACAGTGTTTGAAGAGTTGCAGGCTGTCCCAAGGCGAAATTAATTTCTGTAATTTCGTCTCTTGCATCGCAACTGTATCCAAATAAATAAAAAATCGACTTTCTTGCCATGGAAATGGTCTGTGAGGGGCATCTATCACACGTTTACATCTTATTTTGTGTTAAAATACCGTTGTATTTTCATCTTCAAATATTAGTTACAAAGACCAAGTGAGTTGTTTGTATGGGCCATAAAATTGCGATTGATATTGGAGTGCCGCTTCTTAGTGTGTTTTCCTGATTTAAATTTGCCGTTTAAAAATGCATACTGGTCAATTGAAAATATAAGTAAAAAGTAC
>WJQU01002004.1:0-23505 GCA_029228625.1 Pseudolycoriella hygida | reverse complement strand
TTTCGATCGGCTGGTAGAAGTCTAGCTTCTTTGTGATCCGTTTCGTTATCACCTTCATAAACAGTTTGTAGAGGTGCGAGATCAAACTGATGGGCCTGTAGTTTTCCAGTTTCGTGATGTCTCCTTTCTGGTGCAGCAAAGTGATGACTGCGTTTTCCCATGATTCTGGTATTTTCTCTTGTTCGAGACACTTGTTGAACAGATCCGTTGTCATTTTGAGCAGTGTGGGTCCGCCTTCTTTGATTGCTTCGATCGGAATGTCGTCGTCACCTGGAGCTGTTCTGTTCTTCATTTCGTCTAACGAAGCCTGTACTTCGTTAATCGTTATGTCCGGCAAATCTTCGGAACCAACGTTCATTATCACCGGTCTCGCTTTTGCTCTTTCTGCCGGTAGTTTGGCTCGAACCGACGTAAAAAGGTCCTCATAGAACTCTCGCGCGATGTCCAATACCTAACATTACATTGCTCTTTCTGCCGGTAGTTTGGCTCGAACCGACGTAAAAAGGTCCTCATAGAACTCTCGCGCGATGTCCAATACCTAACATTACAATACATAACATTACATTTAGCGATATTCAGCGATAGAGCGTTTACTCGACAACACAAGTCGAGCGCATCCAAATCGCGCTGTATCGCAATGCAGTTCCGCAACGAGGTTGCCCGACTGTACATTTTTAGGTCGTCTGCGTATATTGAGGATTTGACAGTTTTGCCTTAGATAATTTCTGTGGATCTTTTAAATTCTTATAGTTCTAAAAGAACATTGAATTGTTTGCTCGAGTCTTTTTGCAACATCTGATCAATACAATTTGCTCAAAAACTGATTATATTTGACTGACTATTTGAAATTTTATTATTAATAGTTTTTAAAACCATATCCCGGGCGAAGCACAGATAACGATTCTAGTACTCATATTTGTGAGCAACGAAATGAATCGTACAGCATGAGTGTCCAATCTTTGAATGATCATTTGAAATTTCCGTCGGAAAATCTAAAATTTTCTTTAATCTACGGACTAAAAATGTCGGCCAAATGAGGGGGGATAGAATGCCTTGACCTTTGCGAATGGAATGCGAATAAACATCCGAAAAACCTTGTGGTCATCACACAACCTTATAGTTGGGGGGTTGACGATGTGCACCCCATATTTCAGTCGCAGGTATTGTCGAGTTCTTCCATCTACATTATAACATTGTCAAAGCAGTAGGGTGTACATGGTACTGGACAGTAGCTCACGAATTTAAAGAAGAATTACCAAACAAATGTATTTCATTTCCTTTACACAATACAATACAAACGTTTACAAACCAAAACACGAATAGGAAACGCAGGAAACGTTTCAATTGTTATGAGCAGCCGTAAGTCTAAAACGGTGAGTCGTCGTATTAAAGCCGCTAACGATTGTGATAATGTTTTGAATGAAATTAATGTGCAAGTGTTGAAACTAAATGGTAATCAAGTCGATTTGGAATGTGAGAACTCCTCGGAATTGTCTGACGAAATACGCAATGAATTGTTGCAGCTTACAGAAAACAATATGAAAAAATGTACGAGAAAAGTAGTTGGGGATGGAATCGGAAGCTCAAATCAAAAGAATTCCGCCACGAAGACGCTAAATTTTTAATATTGAAACATGAGGATGAACTGATCGCTTTCTCTCATTTTCGATTCGAATACGGCAGTGACGAGAGCGAGGCTTGTGTGTATTGTTATGAACTTCAAGTCGCAGAAAAATACAGACGGCAAGGGGTCGGTATTTACTTAACTAACATTTTGTCGATGTTAGCGATTCCAACCACAATTTACGCATTCATATGAAACATACTCTAAATGCTTTACGTATCCGTAAAATGACATTTGTTTTATTCGACTGCACACATACCCCTTCTCACACTACTATAAGAACAATTCCTTCAGTTGTTCATACATTCATGTCAAATATAATCATTTCGTTGCAACATTCGAATATTTGCAAGAAAAATGCAGATAGTTAATACAAAAAAAATAAATTTTCATGGAAGACTGAAAACTCGAAAAAAAGCAGACATCATTAATGGACAGTCCTCATAAGTTTTTCACATTTCAAAACACTGATTACATACCTCTCGTCTGGCATATCAAAAGGATCCAACGCGTCACGTAATCTCTGCCGGGTTATTTTCATATAAACTTTATTGCGATGATACTCGAGGGCCGCCAAACTCAACATTTTTTTTGCAAATATTCGAATGTTGCAACGAAATGATAATATTTGACGTGTGAACAACTGAAGGTAGTATGTGTGTAGTCTAATAAAAGAAATGTCATTTTACGAATGCGTAAAGTATTTATATGAATGTGTAAATTGCCATTGACTGAAGTGTAGAAGCTTAGAAAATCCTTGATCGACGAAACAGTACGTCTGTCTCAAGCAATTTGCTTACTTCTCCTGAACGGAGTCCCATGATAGGCTCTATCATGAGTGCTCTTGCTTGCTTAATTGCTTTGCTTATTTTAAACCTTTTTGGTTCTTTGCTTTCAGAATTAGTTGTACGAGTGTGGGAGGGGGGAACTGTGATTAGATTGTGAATTACATAGTTGAGTAATTGACGAATTTTGTCGACTTGCGAGTTGTAGTCTAAGGTACCTAGTGCAGAGGTTGGGTCTCGTGGTCGAGATGTAAGAAGTGCATGAGTGCAGGAAGATGAGGATGGGAAAGAAAAATGGGAAGGATGCACAGACCAAATTAGATGAATAAAGTGAAGTGAAGTGAAGTGAGTGAACGAGCTCCACTAAAACCATCATATTTTCATCGTGAAAATTATGAATGTATTGCACCCCCTTATTATATCAGACCAAATTAGATGAATGAAGTGAAGTGAAGTGAAGTTAAGTGAGTGAACGAGCTCCACTAAAACCATCATATTTTCATCGTGAAAATTATGAATGTATTGCACCCCCTTATTATATTCTACAAAGTGATGTTAACAGTCTTTAAACATAATACGTACGGTATGGATTTTTACATAAATAAATTAAAGTTTCAAATAGATAAGTCTTCCCCTTCCAAGTACGATCAAGCGACTGATTATGAAATTCTTAGTATTAAATTAAATAAAAAAATTTCACCAAAGTAGAAAAGTTTTTGTTCTGGAGTTGAGTTGAGTATATGTGGAATTTACAACTAAAAGTCGGAGTACGGTTTCGTTTTGGAGATTGTTAGAAGAGATCAACACTTTAGCATGTGCCAATGATGAGGTAAGTCGTAATTTACTATGCTGAATGGTTGTGAACAACAGGGTATTGAATATTCTTTGTGTCTCGGTGGATGTATTTTCGGGTCAACCGAAAATTACCCGTAAACCGACTCCGTTGAGGCCCTTGCTCACGCTTCAGTCAATTGTCAACAAAATTCCACAAGTAGCCGAAAAGTAAAGTTAAAAGAACCAACAAGGAACCAAAGTAAATGTCTTGATAGTCCTATTTAAAAACACGAAAAACGTAACGAAGTATAAAGTACAACGTAACGTAACGAAGTACAAGTCATGTCGTGTTTACCCTAAAGTACCTCATCTACAATTAGAAATATTGAAATTGTTTGTTGTTCGGGTCGGTCGGGTTGTGATTTCTTTTCTGTTCGGCAGGTTGTTCAACTCAAACAAGTGGGCTTGAGCAGCGCCTGCCGAAACCCCAAGGACTGGGTGGAGAGGAACGACATTCATACAAAACGCTGTTTCCCGAAGCCCAACTCGTAATGTAATGGATAGGAATCGCATTAGGAGAGTAGTGGGAGAGATTACTGGGCATTGCGGAATGATTCTGCATCTGAACAAGTTGGGGCTCTCGGTGATTCCAAGGTGTATCCGTACTGAATGGAAAATTTTAAAGAGGCATAGTTGGGACAAGCATGATCAGTGCCTACAATGAAAAGTTTCCCCTTCATAGTTAGGGTAAATATAACATTAGTGGTCGCCATGGTTCCATGATTGCTGCAAGCATGTTATGCATACACTTACTCTGATGGGGAAACTTTTCATGGTTGGCCCAATATAGTCATGTTAAACATGAGATTTCTCTGAGTGTGTGAATTGGAAGAGGAAACGTGTACGCTCTTTTAATATTCGATTGAGATTTGAGATTATACATTACACGATCTTTAGAGATCGCCAGGATCTCATATTCTCAACAGGTTCCTGCAGGCGAAAGGGAGGTTAACATTATTTAAATGATGACCGAGAAGGAACCAAAGGATATTCTGAAGTCCATTCACATTCTGAAGTCCATTCACATTCTGAAGTCCATAGAACAATTCAATTTCTCGTGGTCCGCAAATTTAAGTTAATTTTGTGTAGTCGTTTGGGTCGGGCGGGTTGCGGTTTACGTGCTAGTCTCGTAACTATGTTTGTTGGCTATGTTTGTTCTATAAAGTGGATTGAATAACAAAAAGTCAGGATGACGATACAAAATCCGGATCATACACGCCGACTTCCAGAGTTAGCTGAAACCATTGCCTCCGACGAAATTCCGAAAATAAAAATCATCTTGGGTGAAAACATCGACCAAGAACCAATTTAAAATCACCTCTCAGGTTCTAAAGTGTTTTATGTCACTATATCATAGAATAATTTTTTTTCATTCTCCAAAAATGAAGTGTTAAGGGCTCATTATATTGGACGCAATACAAATCGCATCGCGTAAGGTTTGTATGAAAGCTCAACTTGTCAAAACAAAATTTATTTTTATCAAGTTGAACTTTCACACAAACCTTACGCGATGCGATTCGCATCGCGTCCAATATAATGAGCCCTTTAGTGTCTAGAATGATTTTCGATCGAAAAGAGAGTAAGATTATCGTCATTGAACCCAAGGTTCGTTGTAGGAACAGCACAAAAACATCTCTTGACAAGAAATGACTTTGAAACAACCTCTATGAGAAATTACCCCTTCCAGATCGATAGTATACTACAATTTTCTCTCAAATGCATGTTTTACGAATATTCACCATTTTTTCTGTTCTTTTTTGATTGAACTCAACCTAAATCGCTCCGTATCTCATCCGGTCAGTTGAGACATTTTACTAGGGTAGGGTACTCAAGGGTAATTCGCGACGGCGAAGTCTGTTATCAACTCTCAGGACCGATCGCAGTCAAGTTCGATATTTTTGTAGAAATGTGATGTAATAAATATTAACAAAGGAGATAGCTGTTGTCGGTCCTAGAAGTTGATATAGCGATTTCGACAAGAATTCGTGAAGTTATTTTACTCAACATTGTTCTACATTGTTAGTGTAAATGAAGCTGATATAAAAAATTTTCGTTCACTACGCTCGCGTCATAAATTGTAGTTGAATACAAAATGCTAATATTAACATTTTTCATTGTTTGGAGTCGTCATAGTTTCGTATTAACCGTCTCACTGACATTCCAAAATTTCGGGCATGTCATCATCCTGACTCAACTTAAAGAAGAGTTCGCTGAAATCGAAATGCCGGATGACTCGATGGAAGTGCGTTTCTGCCTCAAAAGAAGATTTGAAACGCAGTTTCCCAAGAGATCAGAATGCGAATCAGGTTCGCCTCCGATGGAAGCGCATTTTGCAGTTTACACGGATGGATCAAAAACTGATGAAGGAACGGGTTCAGGTGTTCTGATCTGTTCAGACAGTGAATCGTCTATCAATTTGCTGTCGTCAGTTAAGATTTCATTGAATCTAGTTCTCCAGTGATTTGAGACTCTGGAAATCCTGTCAAAGAAGTTATATTGATATGGGTACCAGGATAATCAGGAGTACGAGAGAACAAGAGGGCGAGAGAAGTTAGTAGCTCTGCATTCATCGGACCAGAAAACCTGTTTTTGGTGATAGCGCAGGACTGCAGGACTGATCGGCTCTTTGGTGAAGAGTAGAACGAAAAGACACCATCAGAAAAGATGGAACGCTCTCGAGACATGCAAACAATCGAAGGAATTTTTGGCGGGATGTGACGCTAAAAAGACTGAATTTCTGCTGAGTCTCAGCAGAGCGTATTTACGTAAGCTGGTTGGGATCTTAACAGGTCATGACAGCTTGAGATATCATCTCAGCAAGATGGATATCGTTAACGATCCGACTTGCAGAGGTTGCGACCTAGAGCCGGAAACGCCAAGACATTTTATATGCGCTTGCCCTGCTTTAAAAGCTCTGAGGCTTTTAGAGGACTTCTACTTGACCCCTGAAGAGCAGTTAAAGTTAAATTTAGCTGATGTGCTTTCCTTCATTCTTCTGTTGCATCTCAGCTTTAAGACAACTGCAATAATTTTGCTCCAACAGTATTTATTGTAGTTTGAGCTGAGTTTTGTTAAAGATCTAATTTCCAAATAAAACCTAACCAAAACCCTGCAGTTCCTTGGCTCCTGAACCAGAGAGGAAATGTAGAATTCGCTAATGTTTTACCTGAACACTACCGAATTCGAGGAATCGTGAACTTTTGAATAACAACTATGTATGTATGTGAAATGTATTGAGCTTTTGTATCAAATTTTGACATTGTGGAACGCTAATACAGTGTAGAGCGTATATATCCGCGCAGGTTTTTCGCTCCATACATTCTTCTTTGCATGCTCCGACAGTGGTAAACGCAATTGACCCCGTTCTGCTTACGCGTCTAAACATTTAAACGTAAAAGTGGTAAAAGATGAAGATGCCATACAAAACGACATTCTTGCAGCAGTAAAACGTTTTGTGCTCGAACTAGTTCTTAAGATTGGTGTGGCGCCAGTGACATACAGTGTTGTCGTCGCGGCTGGTTTTTTGGATATAAAACGTTAGCGCGCTTTTTTTTGTAATAAAAACATTAGCATTTATGTCATCTAGTACGAAAACTGACATTTTGAAGTTTGGACTAGGAAACGACACAATAAGAAGAAGAAACTGCTGTCACCTCAGTATTAAACGTGAGGAAAACAACATTGTGTTAAGTTATTCGATTTATTGTCTATTTGAAGCGTCCAATTGATTAAAATGAGTTACTAAATTACTTAGCCATGAATTTGAGAAACTAGGATATCGAATAAACTTGTAAAATGACGTCGACCTCACCATCATCAACCATTCCAAGAATTATGGTCTTTAGACCGACATGGAGTGAATTTCAAGTAACTAAGTGTTCAGTGTAAAATAAATTTTAAATTTAATTCATTTCTTTGTTCTTTGTATAGAATTTTAACGCCTACATCGAGTACATTGAATCACAAGGAGCCCATAAGGCTGGTTTGGCTAAAGTAAAATTTCGCGTGTATTTGCCACATGTTTCTTGTTGTGCACGTTTCTTTTTTGCAGGTTATTCCTCCCAAAGAATGGGTGCCACGGAAAAGTGGCTACGATATAAATAAAATTGATCTCACAATTCCCGCCCCAATTAGTCAAGTTGTATCCGGTAAGCAAGGATTATATCAGCAAATAAATGTCCAGCGACGAGCAATGTCATTGTTGCAATTTGCTGAGTTAGCAAACTCCGAACGCTACCAAACGCCATCGCATTTCGACTACGCAGATCTCGAACGAAAGTATTGGAAGAATGTCACGTATGTCGCACCTCTATATGGGGCAGACGTAAATGGTTGAAATGTCATTCTGGATGTTAGGTATACTTTTTGATTCCTTTTTTTTCGTTTTCAGGCACACTGACTGATCCAGATGTAAAAGTATGGAACTTAAAGTGAGTAACAGAAGAAGGTGTGGGAAACGACTAAAATGCAACTGTAAAGAATCGTTATTGTTTCTTTATTGTTTCCTTTTTTTAGAGAAATGAGGTTAGAAGCATGGAGTTAGGTTAAGTTTGAATTATCTGATATCTCATCTGATCTGAATAAAATTGGATCCTGATGAGATGGAAAGGTTTAGGCTGAGTTGTCCATAAGAGTCGTTTGCCTACACCTCCCCCCCCCCCCCTATTTTTCACACATTTTGATATTCTCCTCTCCCCACAGTCATTTAGGAACAATTTTGGACTATGTGAACAAAGACTACGGAATTTCAATAGATGGTGTGAACACGGCATATTTGTACTTTGGAATGTGGAAGACGTCCTTCGCTTGGCACACTGAAGATATGGACCTGTACTCAATAAACTATTTGCATCACGGTGCTCCGAAAACGTGGTATGCAATTCCACCCGAATACGGTACGAAAATGGAACAATTGGCGAAACGATTCTTTAGCGAAAATTATAGCGCCTGCAAAGCTCATCTGCGCCATAAAATGACACTCATAAGTCCGTGCAGACTAAAGCAACATAATGTTCCATTCAACAAAATCACCCAAGAAGCGGGCGAAATAATGATAACGTTTCCATTCGGTTATCATGCTGGCTACAACCATGGCTTCAATATGGCTGAGTCAACGAATTTCGCTGCGCCCAGATGGGTGGAATATGGAAAAAGAGCATCTCATTGTCAGTGTAGGAAGGATATGGTTCGAATATCCATGGACACATTTGTGAAACGATTTCAACCTGAGAAATACGAGAATTGGTTGAAGGGACTGGATATTGGGCCGCATCCTGAAAGTAGCTCCAAAGATTCATCGCGAGCCCGGTCAAGCGAAAAATTACCCAAAAAGTAAGTTATTCTCTTCCCAGCATTTCAATTTCGGATCTTCTAAATCTCAGATTCGTTTATTTTCAACATTCACTGTGAGATCCACAACAAATTCGCAAGCGTTAGACAATTTCGTACTGACGCCCCTAACGAAATTTTTATTTAAAGAATTCTCACCAAAAAGTGTCCTGTTTTTGCATTTCAGAACAAAGTCCAAAGTACAGAAACCCAACGCTAAAGAAAAATGTAATATGTCGTGTATATGGGATGGTGGAGCTGGCGTGGCGGAAAATCTATTACAGGAGGGAATCATTAAAAATCCAAATAAATTACGTCAAGTAAATAAGTCAAGTGCGAAAGACTGAGGATTGACTTTTGTGTTACGAATGATGTGTGTTGGTAAAAACGTGAACTGAATTAGAAAATACAAATCAAAAATCGAGAACAAAAAATGACTTTCTTTTATTGTTATTGTCGGCCTACACCTACATGCCTATCAAAAGTTGACTTAAGCTGGCCGCGAATTTTCAACGATGCAGCAGCCTTGTCCCGTTCGAAGCCGATTTAATTGTAGTCAGATTTTCCTTGGAAGTTGGCAGCCTTTAACATCCTCTGTGGGATCGTCTATCAGCTCTTTGTTTGTAATTGAGACTCCTTGCCACCATTCTCTCCATCTTTTCTTCGTGTCCCCTATGTTGTCTTTCTGACGGTAAAAGAATGAGTGTCTAGATCTCAGCCGCGAAGAGCGGGGAGCTTCTTCAATATCTTTGAAGATTGGCAATTCGTTGTCCATTTCAATCTTCCTACACTCACACAAGGCAGCTTCTTGACGAAGGATGAATGGGGGAGCTATATTGCCCAATGGGTGCCACTCAACCAATGATTATTCTTAGTGCACAGTTAATTTGAGTGTCAACTTTATTTACATGTGCATATGCACTGTCCATCCAAACTGGGAAGCAATAATTTCTTCTTTTTCTTCTTGTTCAGCCTTTTATATCCACTGCTGGATGTAGGCCTCCCCTTTTTGGTTCCACTTCGAACGGTCCATTGCCACTTGTTGCCAATTCGTGCCTGCTGATCTCTTAATGCTATTGGACCATCTCTCTGGTGGTCTGCCCATAGGTCCTGTTGTCGGTGGTCTCCAGTTCATGATGGTTTTGGTCCAACGCTCGTCTATCATTCTCGCAATATAACTGGACGTGGGCAGGTCGACTTATGAGACGCTATCCCTTCCATTACATCAACGACTCTTGTTTGTTTTCGAATCCATTGATTCGTCATTTTGTCCCTGAGTGAAATTCCAAGCATACTTCTTTCCATGGCTCTTTGTGCAACCTTTAATTTGTTTTCTGATGCTTTGGCAAGGGTCATGGTTTCCGCTCCATAAGTCAGTACTGGAAGAATACACGAATCGAATACTTTCCTTTTCAGGCTGTTATTCAGTTGGCTTTTGAAGATTATTTTTAGCTTTCCGAATGCAGCCGAGCCTAGTACAATTCTATGTCGTACTTCCGCAGTTTGATTGTCCACACCCAGTTTCAGGTTGCGACCCAGGTAAGTTGATCATTTGAAAGAGACCCCGTTCGAAACACTGACGAAAATGTAACCTTACGAATTTCAGTGCTGCCAAACAGGACTCTTTCAAAATGATCAAGTCACATAACTATCGACTCTTTCGATGACGGTGTCTCCAATCTTTACATCTATGTCGTCGTCTATGTTCGTCATGATTTTAGTCTGTGATAGATTCATTTTGAGACCTATTTTGCTTGACTCTTCATTCAACTGTTGTAGCATGACTTGGGCTTGGTCTAGATCACTTGCCATTAGAACGATATCGTCAGCAAAACGATAACTTGCTGTTGACAAAATAATAGCTGGCGTAGTGATTTTAAGGGTCTTTGCTTAGCAACCCCAATTTGATCCCGCCAACTTTTGAATGAGATTTACCCGTGTTTTTAGCTTCGTTTTGACCCGTTTCAAGTTCATTCGATAAATGCGAGACTACAGTCCAAAACGTTACCCAGATATTCGGGGCACCGTTCATAATGAGGTTAAATTTGCGATCTGCTTGGTGATTGTTTAGGGGAAAGAGGCAATGGACGGTCTTCTCTGCGTTCTGTTTCAATCTCCAGTCTTTAAAATATTTATTCTTGGTTTCCAGATCGTCGTTCATCTTGACTTCTAATTCGGTAAATGTTTTAACTTGAGTCGCCAGCGCATTCTCATCGGCGTATATAAACTTTTCTCGAATGAGTCTTTCCGATCTTTCCGTTGACTTCTGCTTGGAACGCGCGATCGCTTAGCATGGTCATTATAACCGTTAGTGGGATGATTTGGCTGAGTTTATACATTAGGCCGCGTTTCCAAACCGTATCATATTTTGCGATCAAGTCTAGAAATACGGCGGCGGTTTTTTGGCATTTTTTGAATCCTAGCTCATTGTAGTTTGTGAGCGTAAGGACTTGGTCACATCAGTTCGGGTGCTCTCTAAAGCCCGCTTGTTCCTTTGGGATCTTGACATAGACGAGGTCCTTTATTCGTTCTAAAACGACTCTCTCGGAAAGTTAATAACAGCATCTGAGCAGCGATATTGGTTGATAATTTTTGGTCTAATGCGCTTCTTTATAAGGTTATAAGGTTTCAGAAATGCTATGATCTTCCATGCCTTGGGTAAACAGCCGTTTGCACAGATATTTGAACATTTGGAACATGTGTACCTTTCAGGGAAGAAAAATTTTGGGGTTATTGGGTGATCGGTGCAGCCGTTTAGAAAAAAGTGATGGGACGGACAGACGGACAAACGGACATTTTTTTTGCTGTTTCGTCATCTATAGCTGACATTAAATACATTCCCCGAATTCCCGCCTCGATCTACCCCATGTTGCAATAAAATTGTTTGTAGTAAATGTATAGGACCTTTGTACTTCGTACACGGGTCCAAAAATCGTACAAGATTATATTTATCAGTTCGGGCGATCATGTCAATGATCTTGGAACACAGATCTTGCGATCCTTTGTTCCCAACCCAATCATCATTCAAATCACGCAAACCTTCCTGTTGACTCCAAGAACCTGTCCAAAATACCAGGTCCAAGTTGAACAACATCTGATGGTTGCACGACGTAGCCTCCCAGTCCCAGCAGCCTGCGTCTCAGTTGAAAGAACTTGGAGCATTCGCATATCACGTGAATACCCGTTTCTTCTTCTGATCCGCACGCACATCTGGAAGTTGCCGAAAGCCTCTTTTTCGTGTGCTCATTTAGCCCGCAGTGTCCAGTAATCGCTCCGACCTACCTCCTTATGCGGTTCCTGCCCATCTCTAGCAGACCTATGGCCCATTCCAAATTGGGTTTCGGAAAGAAGCGCTTTGTATGAACGCCTCCTTCGTACCTATTCCAGTACTCCGCATGCCTTTGCATCACCCAATCTCTCAGCGCTTTCAAACAGATTGATCGAGCAATCGGCAGATACGGTTCAGGACCGTTCTCGAGAGCCATAGCACCCGCCTTGGCTAACTCGTCCGTCCAATCATTTCCCTCCACTCCCGAATGTCCGGGTACCCAGACCAGAGTGATCTGAATATTCTGACCTATCGAGTTCAAGAAATCCTTAATATTTTTTTTTATTATTATCCTTACACTCTTTCACAAGCTGAAACTTATAAGGATATGCTTTCCTTGCTCGCCCTCCGGCAGTGCTTCGCGAGCTCCTGCGAGCACTGCGAAAACTTCTGCCTGAAAGACACTCGCAAAAACTACCAGATGGAACTGATTTCCTTCCTCCGAGTTCAGGGCGTCATTGCAATCCTCAAGCCCGGTAAGTCGTCAGCGGACGATCAACGATGGACTACCATACTTCATCAAATGGAGACTACGGCCGAATCCGGGGAAAACAGTCGTTTCAGCATTTCATCTCTGTAATAAAAACGCCTCAAGGAAATTGTGTGTAATTTTCGATAGAGAGGAATTGGAACACGAATTCTTCCCTAAATACTTGGGCGTAACATTGGACCGTACATTGTCATTCCATACGAACAGCAAAAGGATATTGGCGATAGTCGAGCCCCGAATCAACTTATTGCGAAAATTAGCTGGAACGACATGGGGGACTGATGCAAAGGTACTGAGAACAACAGCACTTGCACTCGTTTTTTCGGTCGCGGAATACGCGTCGCCGGCCGGTCTGGATTGCTAGATAGTGCACATACTCACCACATAGACTAAATAAAGCGCTTCGAATAGTTACCGGCTCTATATCGTCGACTCCGATTGAATGGCTAAACGTCCTGGCGAATATAGAACCGCCTCAAGCCCGCAGAAAAAAAATTTTATGAGACAATGGGAAAAGCAGAGTGCGGCCAGTGATCTCCCAATACACATGGACCTAAACAATCTTCCAACACCCCGTTTGATATCAAGAAAACCACCGTGGTCAACCTGGAAAAACATCACCGTACCGTACTATCCAGACATTAAATGGAAAGATATGTGGCGAGAAGCTAACGTTAGACATAACGAGCTTGCTAAGGATCCAACAAATAGAGTAAATGGATTTGACATTCCACGAAAAGCATGGGTGAGACTAAATCGCATACGCACTGGACACGGCAACTGCAATCATTTGTGGCATTTATGGAAACTGGCTACGTCAACCCAATGCGACTGCGAAGCAATGGATCAAACAATGGCGCACATTGCAAATGACTGCCCTCTGAGGAAATTCAGCGGAGGCATCGAAGGACTGAATCGACTGGACGACGGAGCAATAGAATGGTTGATGAACCTAGACTTGAACCTCTGAAATATTTATTTTAATGTTTTTTTCTTCTGTAAGTGATATACGTTTGATTTATATTTATGAAGACTAGAGATTGTTGAAGCCATACGATAAATAAATAAATAACACACCACAGCACCCGCTCCTACAGATGTATCCGATCTATCTGTAAATTCTACCACGCAGTCACCGGGTAGGCCAGCCATCTAGCCACTCTTGCCTTCTCGGAATCCTGACGCCGAATCGACTTGTGAAGTCGATTCTTATGGCGTCATCTCGTCTCTTGGCATGCCAAAAATCGGGCCAAACAAACTATTAATCGCCAACGTTTATATTTACACTTTTTTCTGTACATTTTTACTTCGATCTAGCATTTTCCGCACATTTCTGCGCAAATTTTTCTAATTGATAATCATTGCCAAATTCTACTGCATTCGCCCGTGCAAGGGAATGCATTTTTGCCGCTTTCGCTGACATTTTATCCAATTTTTCCCGTCGAAATGTTAACGAATACCTAAGGATTGGGAAACGTTTATTAACCTGATTTGTCGAAATGTTTGATCAAATTACCTAATTGCAAGCGTCTGCACAATAATGCCAGCTAGCATAAATAACATGCAATACAGAACAATTCTCTTGTTTGAGATTCTTTCCTTTCCGAATACGCCGTAGTAGTTGCTTGGAGGAACGCTTCGCGATTGTCTAAAGGTAAGAATTAAAGTAAATCATTTTTCTGCCATTCTTCGTTTCATAAGCCTTGGTCTGATCTGACCTGATGTGACCATTTTAGAGATAAATGTTCATTATGTTTTTTTTAGAATGTGGTCATTTTCAGGTTTTAGGTCGGTTCAGGTCAGGTCAGATTTGAAAAAATTAGGTTTCAGGTCAATTAATGTACCTGCTGTCAGGTTTCAGATTGACCTGACCTGATTCCGAGCCTTACTTGGCATTTAGTCAGGGCCGTAGCAGAGAGAAAGTTAGAGCCCCGGGGAGAGGATGGAAGATGAGAAAGTGACGGGAAGCGTTAGAAAGTTAATTGAATTTTGAAGGAATCGCTTTTGGTTATGGGCGTCGCTCCCATAACAGTTACACACATAAGTCACACTCGACGGCATTTAAGACTCACGTATGACGACACTTACGGGTACCATAGATTGCAGGAAGCACGATTACTGGAAATGCGCCAACAGAACTTTGATAATGGCTCGTGCGATAATAACGTCCCCACATTTTTTTTGTCCTCCACTTCGCCATCTCGACGACCT
Source organism: Pseudolycoriella hygida (assembly GCA_029228625.1). Classification (NCBI taxonomy): domain Eukaryota; kingdom Metazoa; phylum Arthropoda; class Insecta; order Diptera; family Sciaridae; genus Pseudolycoriella; species Pseudolycoriella hygida. Next base: position 8,905 of record WJQU01002004.1, on the reverse strand, counting down.
TTTTATTACCCGTTCTTTGTAATCTTTGTCATAATCTATGCCCCACCACCCTGCTTCACATTTACTTAACATGTAAGGCCGCTCTCACCTTCTATAGAGCGTAACTTCCATCACTTTCATCAGGCAATAGTAACAGCCTGTCGGTGGTGTCATCTAGCTGAATACGGATTAATTTAAAACTAAAGTACCCCTGTCGATGGCGCCATCCATTTTTTTCGTAGCTGAATATGATTCGATACATAACTGAATCCTCACTCTACTGCATCAACCCTGCTGTGTTCTTCCAATCACCATCCGTCACTAACTGTTTAGAGTGAAATTAAAGCACTTACTCAGTAAAGTCATAGACACCGTATGGTCGATTGTACAGATTGATGCCCGCATCATAGCTCGCTCTAGAATCAGCTTTTCCCAGTACTTTATACGCTTCGACAATTGCCCGAAAGTTGTCCGAATTTTGCCTACTATTTGCGCTCGTATCAGGATGATTCTAATCAAAAATTGGAATTAATTTTACGTCCAATTTACTTACATTCACAAGTCAAACTTCTTTGGACAATTTAACAAAAGAATTTCGAATATCTTCAGCTGTACAATTTGGCTTCAAATCAAGTATCTCATAATGGGTTTTCTTGCTATATTGCTGCCGTACCCTGAATTTGTTTGGATCAAAATGTGAATCAATGAGAGTAAGGATTTTTTTTTGCTACACTTTACGTTTGAGAGAAAAGCTTATTCGTTCGTAAGCATTTGTAGATCGGTCTTCTGATGGTAGTACATGTGAGCAAATAAAACATAACAAAACTTCACTGTCCCGTTGGAAGATTGAATATATTTAAATTTCCTTTCGATTTCATGAAAAGCGATTTGTGTATTTTGCTGTTATGTCATGAAACCCATCCAAAACAACCAACAGCTGAGTGGTCGCTCCTACGCGACATCTGTTATGAAATAAAGTGAATATTTGCCTACCTTGGAGTCAGTTCGTATTATCAAATCGAAAAAGCAGTTGCATTCAAATTTTAACTGACGAAAAGACTCTTCCTATGTACTGGGGAACTGAAGGTAAGAATGAGACATTTATCTTACCTTAAAAAGACAGGAAGAATTCGAAAAATTCTCTAGATAGGAGCTGTTAGTATAAGGTTTATTTTAAAGGAATTTATTAATCAAGAATTTCCAACCAAAAATTCAAAACGAAAAGTTGAAACATAAACTCCTCAAAACATAACCAATGACCCGTACGTATCAGAATAGATGTGGCAAGCAGAATACTTACTTGTACTTTTTCGGAGCTACAACCACTTGTGCGCCTTGGCCTGCTCGAGGATTCTGATCCAATTGCGTGTCTGTTCCTTGCCGCGTATTGCCAATTTTTTATTCCGAGCGTCTGAAGATCTTGTTCGACACCATCGATCCATCTAATTTTTGGGCAACCAACTCCTCTTCGCCCTTCTGAGTCGTTACGAAATAATTTTTAGGGGGCTCTGTTTTTGTCCATGCGTGCTAAATGCCATACCCACCTCAACCTTTGAACTTTCACTACCGCCACTATATCCGGCTCGCCAAAATCACGTTCCAATTCAAAGTTATATCGCCGTCACAATCGATTTCGGATAGATCACAGCGATAGCGACGCAATTTTGGATTTGAACGTTTTTATACACACAAGTTGGGTCCGGTCTTTGCGGTTGTATTCAAGTGTGGATTGTTTCAATGCAGGATGTTTGTCGGGACACTCCAAATCGTTTGCTTGGCGAATACGGTACGAATCAATTTGGTTATTGGTCCTGATGATTCGTCAGGGATTTGACAATTTTGTGGATATATGTTATCCTTTCCACTTCTGCCAGTTCCTCGACTGGTAGTATACTCGCTGAGTACAGGTATGTAGTCGATGTGAATCGGGGCAGGTGATACAACGATTCTGTATAGCAGAGTAGCCGACGAACTTTGTCTTCGAACCAACACTGTGTATAGGCAGCATACGAGATGTGATTTTGGACGTATAGGAAAAAAAGATCTGTTTCCGTCTATCAATTGGTATGTATCGACCTCCCTTCCCTTAACGTGCTCAATATGTGGTTTGAATGACAGATTCTCCTGCGTTTAACAAGTTCTTCATTGATTCTTATGTTGAAGTCAGGCAGATGTCTCTCTTTTCCGAATAAAACGTCTAGCACATCGTCAGAACATTCTAGTTCTTCAGCTGTGTCACAGGCATAGGCATAGTATGTACAAAGTGGTGCCGTCACAACAATTTGCCCAACCATCCCAGTGTTAACATATAGGCAATATAGATTATAAAATGAAGTGGCCCCATTTTAGATCCTTGAGTTACACCGACCGACACGTTTTGGCTGTGGTACGGTTGCAGAGATAGCTCATCATTAAATCAGCTGCCTTGTTGGAGAGGCCGATGCGGTTGAGTTTGAGCGAAAGTGTCGAATGCTCGTTTCAAATCGATAAAAATTACCCCGACAAACTTCTTTCTGTAGTTTTCTTTGATGAAGTCAATTAGTTGGTAAGCAGCACTAAGACTGACTGCCTTTGAAGAAATTTAGACCATCTAGGTAACTCGTGAGCTGTTTCGTTAACAGGAATTCGAACACTTTAGATAACGACGGCAGAAGTGTCAATCCTCTAAAGGTATCAATGTCAAACGGACCACTCTCTTTATAATACAAGTACAGAGCGGAGGTAAGATCAAAAAAAAAGTTTACCTTTGCTTGAGTTTACCAGAAAAAACATAACCAAAGACCCGTACGTATCAGAATAGATGTGACAAACAGAATAGATGTGGCAAAGTGACTCGAACGTACCTAAATATACAAATAAGCAAACAATCCAACGTTTTCTGTTCTATTATAACTGTAAGAATTTCAAATATCCATAGAAATTACCCAAGGTAATGTCAAAGGCCCTACCGAAGTACGTCTCAGACCATTCAAATCTAGAAAAGCTTATATCCAAGGACTAAGTCGTTTTTCCCTAAAGCCCAGAAAAACGTGTTATCTAAAATTTTATTGTCTACAACTTTGTCCTTGGAAGCAACTTTCTAACTCTCATAGTTCTGGAGATCTGGGTCATTCTGCCCAATTATGGAAGTGGCCATATACCAGGATTGGGCCATATTTCCCCAAAACCCTGAAACACGTGTTCGCTTAAATGTCATTCTCTACAACTTTGCCTTTGGAACCAACTTTCTAACCCTCACAGTTCTGGAGATCTGGGTCATCTTGCCCAATTATGGAAGTGGCCATATACCAGGATTTGGCCATATTTCCCCAAAACCCTGGAACACGTGTTCGCTTAAATTTAATTCTCTACAACTTTGCCTTTGACAGTAAATCTCCATATTGCATAGTTAAGGAAATATAGACGAACGAAAAACTGTTTTCGTACATGGCCAAGAATCTCAATTTCGTCCATTCCATTGGTCCCAGTGCCCAGACCCCTGTACCGATTCCCACAAAAATTTTTTCCAGTTTTGTGACATCAAATGCTTTCATTTGACACCAAAATGAGGAATGTCCGTGCTATACTTGCTGAGATAGAAAAAGCTTCACCGACCTTAGAAAAACCATGTTTTTGGTCACTTCATCGACCATATCTCCAGAACCACTTCATCGATTTTGCTCATCTTCGAACTTGAATCATGGGAGGCATGTACCTTTCAGGGAAAAAAAGTTTACGCTGATCGGTTGAGCCGTTTGGAAAAAAAATTGGAGACGGTCGGACAGACAGACGGACAGACGGACATTTTTTTGATTGCTGATACGTCATATTTAGACGATAATAGATGCATCCCCCCCACTCCCACCTCGATCTACCCCATGTTACAGTAAAATTGTTTGTAGTAAACGTATAGGACCTCTTGTACTTCGTACGGGTCCAACAAAAGTACAACGTCTAACTTTCCCATCCAATAAACCAAGTACACCGTATTTTGTGATTTCGTCGGTGTTGCATAAGTGAAGCAAAATTTTGTGTGCAAGACGTATTTCAGAACCTCTTAACATTTTCATTTTGGAAAAATGAGCTTCTCAGAAGGTGATGTTGAAAAAGGAAAGAAAATTTTTGTCAAAAAATGCGCGCAGTGCCATACAATTAGTGAAGGTGAATTTTATTCCGAAGCTTTCGATTCGCGCAAAATAAAAACAAATTTTTCTTGAAGGTGGAAGAAATGGAGTTGGACCGAATCTTTTCGGATTGTTCGGACGTAAAAGTGGACAAGCTGAAGGATATTCGTACACCCAGGCGAACATAAACAAAGGTTTGTTAATCAACGCCGCCATTCGTTCAATGAAAATTTACATTATTTAGGCATCACTTGGTCCGAAAGTACGTTGTTCGAATATTTGCTAAATCCCAAGAAATACATACCAGGAACGAAAATGATTTTCGCAGGAATCAAAAAGGAAAACGAAAGATCCGACCTGATCACATACCTGAGAGAAGCCTCGAAAAAAGAAACAAAATAAAAATATTTGAGTAAAAAGGTTAAATTGAATTCTTTACGAGACATTTTATGAGATTCCGAATCCAATTAATTTATCCCTCATATTAAGAAATGCATGGTATCGCATGTGTTCTTCACGGATGAATGTGAAATCACATCAAATGTTGATTGTTATAAATGCTTCAGTGATAAAAAACTGCTAAATCGTTCCATCATTATTCGTTAATGGGCTCGTGTAGCGATTAAGTAAAACATTAATGGAAATATAGGATAAGAAGAACGAAATTGTTGCTTCTTCGGAAATACTTAAAATATTTCCCCAATTCTACGGAAGTATAACATTGTCAGTTGACTATGCAAGTCCCGTTTGAACTCTTAACTCTTTGTAAAAATTTGGGAGATTATCGTGTTTTAAAGTTTGTTTGACATTTCTTTTTAAATGTAAAACATTTAAACATGCAAACACCCGCACGCATCAGAATTTATCAGTTTGGGACGATCACTTTCGTGACTTGGAACACAGATCTTGTGAACACTTGTGACGCATCAGAAATGAAAGACCGATGTACACGAGTGTTATAAAAGAACATTTAAGAAAGATCCTTGTTTTTAAAATGAGGAAACATTTCAAGGTTTCCAATTCTTTCAGAACTATCTGAAATTGAGCGATCCACGTAACTTACCCGAAGCACATCTCATGGAATCGGCGTAGGACCTCAACTTAAGCTCTATGTTCCATGGTTCAAAACCGTTCACCTCGTGTATCGTCCAGTAGAATCAATTGTAACGAAAGAAATTCTTCAATGTAAATATGTTATTATGCAATTACTCCAAGAATTGTTGGGCGCTTGATTAATATCTCGCCTAAATGTAGGCTTTGATATTTCGTGCACAAATTCGTCGTACATGGGTTACGTCATACCATTCATTCAGTGTGTACGTCATTATGGGCACCAAACACACCACAACTACCCAACTTTTGAAGCTTGAGTGAATTTTAGGACGTTATAAATCCGCTACACTTGCTAGAAAAATTCCATGTAGACTTTTTGGTGGACGGCCAGTACGCTAACCACTATGCCAACCCGTCCCTATTCACCAGTTGATTCCAGCAATTTCTCTGCGGTTCCTGTTGCACTCCATCAGGTTGATTTGATGAAAGATTGACAGAGTGTCCATGGTGAGCTCGTAGCATATAGGGTGTTCCTTCACATTCTCATAATGGTTGGTTGGGTTATATGAATCAAAATCAACAATACGTAAAGTCGACGAACGGGCCGATTTTAAAAAAGTGAGGCATTTTTCTTAGGTTGAGGTGCTGGACTTGCGTCTAAGGCTCGGAACAGGTCAAATTCACGTCAGACTTCAAGATGATTTAGCCTCCCCAATTTGAAGCTAAAAACCATTTCAGATGCCATCGTAGACTCAGTACACATTCCTTAACTTTTGTCTTGAATGGATTTGTTTTTTTTATGTAATTACAATAAATTTTGTGATTGAAGTATAGACGGCATGTTCAGGTCATCAGGTCAGGTCAGAACCACGTCATTATGTGGTAATAGTAATTTCGGATAAGAAGGTGTGAAAATCAACCAAGAATGCTATTTCTTGTAAGAAGTGTTCGCCGAAGCCTCTGCAATAGCTCTTGCTCTCAATAACAATCAAGATTTGACCTGTTCCGAGCCTTACTTGCGTCACTCTAGAACATTCAGCTCAATTTCTACTGAGTGTTTTGGACGGGGAAGTTGCTTTTGGAGTCTAAATAAGACAAAATTTGGTCCCCGTCTGTCTGGTCCGTCAACAATTTAACTCGAGTAAAACTTCACCGATTGTCAAAATCTCTTTTTCCTTAAGGTAATCGAAAAAGGGATCATGAATTGAATTTGGGCAAAATCGGTCAAAAACTTTCGACGCTACGGTCGAAAAAGTGGTCAAAAACGTGATTTTTTGAAGTGAAACTTTTTGACCTATATCTCTGAGAGGTTAGCACGGAAATCGCTTCAAATGAAAGATGTAAACAGAAAGATTCGATGACGTACAGTTGAGTCCATCAGTTCATTGGCCTAACTCACCTTACAAGATTTCATGAATGTTATGTAATGGTGTGATATTTTTCTACGTGCAAAACCAAAATTTCTTTTTTATCATTCTCGACTATAGGCCATATAAATTTAGAAAACAGACTAACATGGACATTTATTGGTAGACTCGACTATTATGGATTATGAATAAAATTTTGCAATAATATCTTAACCATCGTACGTGGTATATACGTATGCGAAAAAAGGCGCGAAATTAAAGAAACTTGAAAAATTTGATGCGTTTTCAAAAGTGCATCGTAAATGGAGTTAAAAAACTCAAAGTGTCAACCCACCACGCAAAAAGTGCATTTAAATAGGAGTTATGTTAACTATTGTGAACTGTCCATGTCGGGGTTCGTTGCAAAATTTTATGGATTTATTAGTCGAGGTTATTGTGAATAACGAAAATAAATGTCCTGTGTCACCGTGAATGATCACCATGAATGAAAGTCATTCAAATATTTGTTTTGATTCCTTATGGTTTCATATGTAAGCGGGAATGATTGAAAAATGTTGTAACACACACAACAAATGGATGAGAATAACTTTTTTAGGCTTTCTCCATTTGAAATTCGCGATTTGTCGAATTAAAAAAAAATTATTTCAAAACACACATTCAGTCCAAAGCATACTTTTCAATGTGTTGAGTACGATTCAATGAATCTTGATGAGTGATTTGTTTTTGTTTTTGTTTGTTGTTTGTTGTTTGTTTTTCCATAAATTCTCTTGTTTTTCCATATTTAGTCGAGAATGATAAAAAATTTTAAATCCAACTTGTACTATCTCATCACCAAGAATCATGTCACCATACACGCGGATAAACACGGATAAATCAACGAACATCGCCATCAACTGTGGTGTACCGCAAGGAGCGCCTTTATCTCCATTTTTGTTCAATATAGCGATCAATTTCCTCTACGAAGAGTTGTGTGACCCACAAATTGCCGATTTGTATGGATACAAGCTCTCAGCAAGCTACGACGCCGGATTTGCCGACGATCAAGCAGTAATCGGAAAAGACAAGAAGTCAGCTACTAGAATTGTCGAAGCCGTCAGAAATCTTTTATCAATGATTGTTCTGCACATCAACCCCAAAAAGAGCCAGGCAATTGTCATCAATAGCGGCAAACTAGTGAAGGAAAGTCTTAGCCAGTGGAGAGGAAATAATCAGTATTGGAGGCGACGAAAGAATCAAATACATCGGTTGTTCATTCAACACTGAGTCAGTCTTTGACGACACCTGAAGAGAGAACGGACGTGTGCGAGGACGACGATTGGGACAGAATTTAGGATGGGGGTTAAGACTGCGTGAGAACCAGGACCTATTTTTGAGAAAACGTTTTCTCAAATTTTTTAAATTTCTCAATTTTCACGAATTTTCTTCTTAAATTTTCTCAAATTTTTATTATGAGTTAAAATAAGTCTAGAAGTGTAAGAGGCTCAGCAAACCAAGTTTAAAGCGGTGAGTTGAAAATCCAGCCCTAGGTAGATACTTATGTTGATCATTCTGCTATGGCTTTATTGGCCACCAAACACCTAAAAGCTGTTGTTTGGTCACTTTTTTGTGTATAAAACATCAATTAAGCATTAAAATTCCTATACACTTTTAGAAAAAACCTAGAAAAATTTTCTCGAATTTTCTCAAAAGTTTTGTGAAAAATATACCCTTATTAAAACGGAGGTTTCAGATTTTGGGTGATGGTTTTGAACGGACGCGAATACGGAAAAAATTGGAACTGAAGTTTCGGACGGAGCTTAGTGAGGGGATGCGTCGGAGGTATAAAAAGCGCCGCAGGCACATAAAACGCCACAGGTACATAAAGCGTCACATGTACATAAAGCGCCGCAGGCTAATTAGCGGCAGCCCCTGGTATAAAAAATAATCCTGTTGAATAACATCACAGCTCTATTGCACACGAGTGCTCTCGCACCCACCATCCACAAAGCTTTACGAGCTTCCTCGCCCCCTCCAAACAATGCGTTGTTCCTAGGAACGCCCAGGATCCAACTAATTTCCTTTTGAAATCCGCTAGTTTATAACATTTCGTTTATTTATAAAAGTTTGGTACCGTCCGCAGTGGGACAACTTATTTCAAAGTACTTTAACGATTCAGCCGCAAGGCCTTATTTTGATAAATTTTACGTTGGGGCCTTTATACAGCCCCAACACATAAATATTTAGTGAAAATTAAGTCAAATGGTGAAGGGTTTTGTGATTTCCATGTAACAAAAACCATTGCATAATTTTTATAATTCGTTTGTGCTGGTAAAAGTGCTCCTTGTGTGAATCTTTCTAGTTAAACAATGAAATGAGCAAATAACTTATTTATTTTGCATTATTTGAATATGAAACAAATAAAAA
>WJQU01002003.1:0-50000 GCA_029228625.1 Pseudolycoriella hygida | reverse complement strand
ATTTACATTTCCATAGTAAGACCTAAACTGTCTTACGCTGCTGTTATTTGGTGGTCGAGGTGCAGGTATAGGTGTGCGCAGGCGCGCCGCCGAAATAAGTGTTACGCCGCGCCGACGCCCACTCAAACTTTAACATTTAATGAAAATATTTAGGATATTTTGCATTTACCATTTAAAAATTTGGATTAAATTAACACACTTTTAAGATTTCCTTTATGTTGGCGATAGAAACTATCAAAAATTATTTTATTAAAAATGTTGAAAGGGTTCTATAAAAATCTATGTTATGCAATTTAAATTAGTTCAGAATTCGCAGTGTGCTTTCCCAGAGGTAAAACATTTTTGAAATGAGTCATCTACGCGCCCTCCTACTTTTTATTTCGGATTATGTCCTCTTCACATATCTTCTGGCTACGGCCCTGGTCATCTTATAATCGAAAAAAGGACTCTCAATGAGATTTCTGTGGCAAAAATTTTGTCCGTTAATCTGTCCGTCAATACTTTTTTTAGCATTTTATTCAATTCATTCTACATAATGTTGGAGGAATGTTAAAAGAAAAAAAAAAAAAACATGACAAATCACTGCAGCAGGTAAATTTCGTCCAGCGCAGAGCTCTTCGGTATGCTAGACAAGATACTGAGTGCGTTGCCATGTTGAATCGCTAAGGAAATTCTTTGAATGAAGTAGTGTTTCGCCCTTGGTTCGCCAGTAATGCGTTTCAGATTGGAGCCGACTTTCTTGATAAATTCCATTGCCTCGTTTGACCAAGGTCCTAAGGACTCAACAGCGAAAGCAAGGAAGTGGTAATTCGATTTGATTTTTGAATACTTTGAGTGCTTTCGTACGGCTGCCTTTTCGGAGGCCATTCCTGGTTGCTTAGATCTACCAATCATATTCGAAGGTGCTAATGAATCGGCACACGTTGCATCCCATACCAGAGCGCGACCTTTCTCCCATGCCGTGTATGTGATACCATCTGGGCGCTTTCTGCCATCGTCGCGAAACAGACCTGGCGGTTCTAGCATTGAGCTCATATTGATAGAGGCCAGACTCTGATGAATGATACGATTAAGGTCTGCATGACGAAAATACTTTCCAGAATTTTTTTTGCATTTGAGGCCATGGCGACCTAACGAATCCACTGAAGCTCCGCATTCACACACAAATGGATGACAAATTTTCGTGCCCAAACGTAAGCCAATGCACGTACGCATTACGTCGTTATTTAGAAATGTTCCAATGTTTGGACTTGGTATTACATTCAGCCACGCACCAGAAACTTTGTTCTGAAGTAATGCGACTCGAAAACGTTCCGTTTCGTTCGGTAAATCTAGTTCTGAAGCGATTCGGTTAGTGTTGATTTCATCCGTCAATACTATAGCTCGATTTTCAAAAAAAAAAAAATTTGTGACAGGTAATTTAAATTGTGAGGTCGACTTGTGAGATGGACATCCGAGCCAGGGCCGCTTAAGTAGTTTTGACTCTTTTAAACATAACTCAAGTAAATCTTTTCCAACTTACATAATTTTGTTAATCGATAGGTCTATGAATACCCAACAATTTATGGAAGAAAATTTTTTGAGCTTGGACTCTTGGACTTAACTAGGGCCATAGGTGTTTTTTGTGCATATCTTGAGTCGATCTTAACCGATTTCCAATAATCTTTTTTTGTTCTATAGGTCTTTATGAGCCTAATAATTCACGAAAGAAAATTTTTTTAGTTTGGGCTCTAGGGCTCTAGGGCTCTAAAAACGGCTGCGGCCCTATGTGTTTTTTTACATAAGCAGAGTAAATTCTTTTCGACTTTCTTGATTCTTTTCCTGTTTGAGAGGTAATCCAAGGCCTAATTGCATTACAAAAATTTGGGCAGATGCCTATAATGAGGGCACACAAAAATTTGTGCTAAGGTCGGTCCTTTTGCCCAAAAAATTATTTTTTGCTATGTTGTGCAGAAAATTGAAGGGAACATTTTTGTCCATGGAAGTATGGGTCCGAGGCCCCAATTCGATGGATACAGTGGCACAGGAGTTTTTGAAAATCTGTTCTGCTTGCATCCAAAATACAACGTTATCAACTTTCTAGTGGTATTTCCAATGCATTTAAATTTTAATTTCATATGTCAATTTTTGGAAGATACGCCGACGGCCGATATTTTGTAAACTTCGGCGTGCCATCGCTGACTAAAAATTTATCACGCCTCCGCCGCCGGTCAACTTTATACCGGCGCACACCTCTAGGTGCAGGTTCTCCAATACGCTGCTTAAGCTGACACTTGAAGTCTTACTCACACACTTTTAATGAAACTAAAGCCTGATTGACCATACTCACGTGGCATCACTATGGTTTTTAGACCCGTACAAAGAACGAAGTTCTTCGAAAAGGGGTTTAATGCGTTTACCACGACGTTTGTAACCAGTCGAATTTCGGGGGGGGAGCACCGATCATGGTCCTTAGATGACGAATCAGCAATAAAAAAAATGTCCGTCTGTCAACACGATAACTCGAGTAAAACTCAACCTATTTTCAAAAACTTTTTTTCCCCTAAAAGGTAATCAAAAAATCTTTTTTGGGATTGAATCTAGGCACTGTCGGTCCAAGGGCCAATGAAGTAGGGCCGTTTAAGTGGTTTTTGGTCTTTTGTACATAACTCGAGTAAATTTTTTTCGATTTTCAAAAACTTTTTTTTGTTTCAAAGGCCTGGGTATGGCCGACAATTTATCAAAGAAATTTTTTTAAACATGAGCCCTAGGACTTGGTTAGAGCACTAAAACCTAAAACCGAGTCTTTGCTAGGGCCATACGTGTTTTTTGTGCATTACTCGAGTAATCTTTTCCGATTTTCATAAATTTTTCTTTGTTTGAAAGATCTGGGCATGGCCGACAATAAATGGAAGAAACTTTTTTGAATCTGAGCGCCTGGACTCAGCCGGGGCTCTAAAACTGAGTCTCTACAAGGGCCCTACGTGTTTTTTGTGCATAACTTGAGTAAATCTTTTCCGATTTTCAAGAAATTTGTTTCAATCGAAAGGTCTGGGAATGCCCAACAATATACGGATTTTTTTTTTTTACTTTAGGTGCCTGGACCTAGCTAGAGCCCTAAAGAAGCGGACCCACTAGGGCCCTACCTGTTTTTTATACATAAATAGAGTAAATTCCATCCAATTTTCGTGATTCTTTTTCTATTCGATAGGTAATGAAAGCCTAAAGAGCATTCAAGAAAAAATGTGTGCCCGGGCCGAGCCTAAGATGGCCGCTAATGTTAGGGTGGATCGATCTAGGCTATTTATTCTGGAAAAATTCAAATATTTGGGCGATTCCATTGGTAGGTTGCGAGGGAACCATGTGATCTTGCAAAACTGTGCACATACGAGATTTGTGTTGTATGAAGAAAGTTCCTCTATAGGTTCAATGTACAACTCCTTCATGCGAAAGAAGTCCAACCTTTGCATTCTTAGCCAGAAGACGGTTCCCTCGTAACACATTTTCCAACTTTTCAATGGAGTGGCCCATTTGGAAAACAATAAGAGATAGAAAGGCAAAGCTGTTGGTTTAGGTGTGGCGCTAATGTTAGCGTGGATCGACTAGACAAATATTTTCGAAAAATGTAAGCATTTTGAGAACTATAAGTGATAGAAGATCGGTGTCAGTGGCAAACTTTTTTGTCTATGGATGTAAGGGTCAGAGGCTTTTCCCAAGTGCTCTAGGTCGGTTCTAATATCGGCGGTAGTACGAATAACATTTTTTGAAAAAAGTTTTTACCTTTTTTTAAACTTTTTTAACTTCTTTTATTTTGACGGTTGCTTGAATATTTATAGAGACTTTTACACCGTTTCTTCGGACGGGTTTGTCAATATTGCCCTTTCGGCAATTTCCAATCCAAATTTATGTGGACGTAATTTCTTACACTTAAGAGTTAAGGCAACAGTTACTTTGATACGTCCGACTCTTTTTGCAACATCTATTCTGCTTGCCACACCTACTCTGATACGTACGGGTCCCCTGCGTATGTTTTAATTAAACAAAACTTTGGTCACTCATGACTATGACAGCAGATGCTCGCACAATCGCCATATCTGAACTTGCCATGCAACGCAATATAGGTTTGATAAATCTTTCAAAGTATTAATTACCACCATAGAAGAATGGCAACATTTGAAAAAAACGCGCCAAGTATGTATGAGCGGCCCAAAGAGAGAGAACGTTTGGAGTGAAGTTATTTTCTTTCGAACATTGCGTCCGAGTGGAATGAATAAAAATCGTCTAAATTAATACACACACAACGTGCTTTTCGCAGTACAGTACCATTTAGTAGAGTCCGTGGAGATCAGCTGTGCTTTTTTTGTTTCTCACAAAATGACGACTCGTCAGGAAACTACTAATGACGAAGACAAAAAGAATAATGCTAACGAAGATGATGTAGCCAACAAAACTGTAAACATTTTAAACGACTCTTGTTTGCTAAGAATTCTGAATTTTTTGGACATCATGGACCTTTGCAATGTGACTAGTGTAAACAGACAGTTCCGGAGAGTGTCGATGGCATCATTTTCTGAACGATTTTCAAGTTTTTACTATCCAGAGGATTTGCCATTTGGTGAATTAAAATCCAACATGTTACGAATTCTCTGCAAATTTGGGCATTTGATCAAATTGTTAGATTTGGTTGATTTTGGAGACCAAACTTTGTATTGTGATTCCATATTAGATCCGATGGTAATGGAAGCAATAACAACATTTTGTAGTGGCACACTTGAAGTATTAAATATTGAATTTAGAGCCGCAGACTTAAACGAGAAAATGAAACCGCTGCTTGAATCGTTGAAAGAGCTAACGATTTCTGCCACAAAATTCGAAAGTGGATTATTTACAAACTGTCGAAAGCTCGAATATTTAAGACTGATAGCAATCCCATATTGCGAGACCGTATCAGAAATTGCACAGTCATATCCAAAGTTAGAAGATCTCATTATCGAATGTGAATTGAATGTGGAAACAGCAATGGCGCTTATGCATTTGAATCCTCAAATAAAATCATTGAGGACGACAAGCCCTCAAGCAGGCAAAGCACTTTGCAACACAGCAGTCGAAATGGAGCAACTGGAATATGTAGTTTTGGTAAATAAACTCAGTGATTATGAAAATGTGAGAGATCTCGCCAAATTGAAATCATTGAAAACTTTGGATCTTAGAGCAGTTGTTGGAATCAGATCCGCATTAGAGGCAATGGCTGAAGAAACTGTTCCCATCCAACACTTAGAATGGTTTGAGTGTCCCAATAACTCAAGAGCCTTCAACGCGATTCTTCAATTGAAAACATTAAAAACTTTAACTCTGTCCTTTATTAAACTACCATTCGATGGTTTTCTATCAAAGTTTGGAAAAGAATTGCCTTTATTGGAATCGCTCGTTTTGGATTTTGAGCATAAAAGAAGATTACTTTTTTCTGCCAGTTATTTGAAACGTTTGGTTGAACAACTACCGAAATTATACTACCTAGGTATTGGCACAAATAACGTCGATTTTTTCAACGAGCAGTTTATTGAGGATGTGCAGGAGTTGATTCGAAAACGGCAAAGTAACAAACATTTAAAATTTGATGTTAAAGTTCCCCACGAATTACCACCTGTACCGCCTCACGAAAAAGATTTACTTGAAGTGGAAGTCTTTTCTGAAAACTGTGAATGTAGATTTTGCGACACTATCCACTATTTCTCGACCGAAGAGAATGACGATGCTGACTACGAGGACTATAATCACTACGACTACTATGATTACGGCGAGTATGATCACTTCGACGACTTCGTTGCCGACTATGACTACGTTGTCGAAGACGAATACGGTGCCGAAGATGAATACGGTGCCGAAGATGACTACGGTACCGAAGATGAATACGATGCCGAAGATGAATACCGTGCCGAAGATGATTACGATGCCGACGATGACTCCGATGAAAGTAGTGACGACGATGGCTTTTATGGAGACGAAAGCCACAATAACGATGACGATGATGATTAGAGGCTTGTCTTAGCAGCGTGATTATTGTTTTCCAGCTTTTTAAGCAAAAAATAAGTCCATCAAAACGCCTGTTGTTATCAGAATCAGTTGGTGTGCGAAACGTGCAATCTGTCTTTGTCAGCACCACATTAATGATTCGAAAAATAAATCAAACAATTGAGAATCAAACAGCGAAAAATTAATTTTTTCTTATACCCGAGCGACTTGATCTTTTGCCGAATATCGGTAGAGTATTCGAGAAATTTCACCCTTACATAATATAAGAATCATCCGCTTGTGGTGGGTGGTCAATTTAGCGAACATCATTTTCAGCACCATGTTATTTGTTGACTCGATGTTGAGTCGATCCCTCGACTCGATTATGAAAAGTCTATTTTTGAGAATTATATTTCAAGTGCGTCTGTATAGTACGAGTATAAGATGAATTTTTGGACACGTACGAAGATAAGTTCTTCGAAACGTTCGTTTGAAATCAACCGGATCGGGTCCCGGGGGTTAGTGGGTTTTTCGTTTTAAGATCTAAATAAGAGAAGTATGAAAAAAAAATTAGTCCGTCTGTCTGTCAAAACGATAAAGTCCCCAAAAAGGTAATCGAAAAATCTTTTATGGGATTGAATCTGGGCACTGTCGGCCCAAGGGCCACCGAGCTAGGGCCGTTTAAGTGATTTTTGGTCTTTTGTACATAACTCGAGTAAATCTTTTCTGATTTTCAAAATGTTTTTTTTTGTTTGAAAGACGTGGGCATAGCCGACAATTTATGGAAGAAACTCTTCTGAATTTGAGTCCTTGAACTTAGGTAGGGCTTTGAAATCGAGTCTCTGCTAGGGCTCTATGTGTTTTTTGTCCATAACTTAGGCAAATCTTTTCCGATTTTCATAAATTTTCTTTTGTTTGAAAGACCCGAGCATAGCCGACAATTTCTGGCAGAAACTTTTTTGAATTTCAGTCCTTGGACTTAGCTAGTTCACTAAAATCGAGTCTCTGCTAGGGCTCTATGTGTTTTTTGTCCATAACTCGGGCAAATCTTTTCCGATTTTCAAAAATTTTTTTTGTTTGAAAGGTTTAGGCATGACCGACAGTTTATAAAAGAAACTTTTGCCTGTGCTTAGGCCTCAAGTTGGCCATGTCGGTCCTAAGGTCGGTATTAGCCCAAAAAATGGTTTTTTCTATGTTGTAGAGAAAATTGAGTAGAACACTTTTCTACATTTGGGGGTCAATTTTGTGCTTTCGGAAAGGTTTTTTTACACCGTTTCTTCGGACGGGTTTTTCAATATTGCCCTATCGGCAATTTCCAATACAACTTAATGTGGACGTAATTTCATACACTTAAGAGTTAATGCAATATTTACTTAAATACGTTCGAGTCTCTTCGTAACATCAACTCTGTTTGCCGCATCTATTCTGATACGTACGGATCCCTGCATATGTTTTTTATATAAATCGGGTGAATCTCATTCGATTTTCTAAAACTATTTTTTTCTGAAACATAATCTAAAAATTGAATAAGAGATTGAATTTGGGCAAAATCGGTTGAAAACTTTCGAAGTTATGGTCGAAAAAGTGGTCAAAAACCTGGTTTTTTTAAGGTTTGTGGAACATTTTCCTTGTATCTCTGCGAAATTAGAACGGAAATCGCTCTTCAAGGTTTTGTATGAAAGATGTGGACATCAGAAAATCACGAAAATTAAAAATCTGTTGATTCGTTCGAGCTGTAGTTAGTGGGGGCCAAACTCACCACACGAGGACCACGCGACCCTACACGATATTTGGTCGTTTTTCGTGAATATTTCTTCAATGATGAGGTTTTTGTGCAGTGTTGTAGAGAAAAAAGGGGCGAACTTTTTTGTATGGAACTGTGGACCAGAGGCCTCTCCTAAGTACTCTAGATAAGGAAAGATAAGGTAGATAAGGTTTTTTCAATATTGCCCCTTTCGGCAATTTCCAATACATTTTAATGGCGGGAAAAACATTTTTTTAAAAATTGGCGCATTTGCGGACAACGGAGTGAAGCTATCTTTTGCGGACTAAATGGAATCCGAAAGTTGCGACCTAGAATCAACTTTGAGTTCTGGTTTCTACTCAAAAAAAGTACTCCGTTTAGCGTTCCGTTAAGAATTTTAATTGGTTCAGAAGATCGCGTGACAAATCTCAACAAACACAGACTGAGTTGGAAATGACTTCAGCGTTCGCATTATCAACAGGAGTGCTCTGTTGACGAGATTTCCTTTTCACAAGCATATCAATTTCTATACAATTCCGTTAGGTATATCCGGTTAGGTGAGTTCTTAATGTGACATCATTACAAACCGAAAGTCTATAACGACAGTATAACGATGCCGTCTGAAAATATTTTTTTTTACAAAAAGTACGATAAAAACAATGACAAAGACGAAAAAGATAACAAAATTTTTTTTGTTGAAGAAAGTGGCGATGAAGTCATTTACTGACCGATATAAACATTAAGCTATCCACACGTGACTTTCCGGGGGTGTGTTCTAAATGATAAAAGTCCAACATGAGGCAAGTTCTCTGCATCTTATCAGACCGTTTTGGAGTTGCCACAATTGAAAAGAGAAAAAATGCAACCTTCACTTGAATTATTGACAGAGCACTTTAAGGTTTTGAATGAAAGATATGGACATCCGAAAACCACAAAAAATTGGTGAAATTCGGTTGAATTGTACGTCTTGTTGTCTTGCGGAGCAAATGCGAATAACTGACATTGGCCGATCCGGGAATGTTGTGTTTTCTGGCCTCAAGCCAACAATAGTTATTTGATTCACTAGGACAGAAAGTGAGGATTTTCCATGTGTTTCTGTATTGTAACCGAGAAGTTGATTGCAACATGAGTGTGAATGTGTGCCGAGTCGAAGACGATGCAACACATTCACACGATTGTTACAATCAGTTTCGAGGTATATAAATACAGAGACACATGTGGAATTCCGAAGTGTACGTTCTAGTTATTCGAAAAATGTTTCATACAATATGCACCGAAATGCAAAAAACCCATCAATCAACATTTAACACATAATTCATCTGCACATATTTCTCCAGTAAATTATATACGCAATTTACCACACATAGCGTACGTCAGGTACAGATGACACGATTTCCGTCCCAGGAATCACTTTTCCGTCCTAGCAATCAATTTTCCGTACTAGGACACACACACAGAGGTCTGCATTTCGTTGCTTTCCGAACCAAAACGATCGATGAAAAGTAGTGCTTTCGGTACATACTGTATGAAATTAGTACATTATGCACCGATGTCCAGGATGCTCTATTTTGACGATTTGGAGGTTATTTCCCGAGCCGGAAGGCGTGAGAAATAATCCAAATCGTCAAAATAAACCATCCTGGACAGCGGTGCATATATAGTTTTATCTATCGAGAGCAATATATCGAGTTAAACAGTTTTGCCCTAGGGAATTAAGTACGAGATTATTGCTCTAGATAGATAAAGTAATTTTCCTACCTAGTTTTGTAACTAAGGTTTTTCCAGCATTAGTTCTAAATAGTGTTCGCACGAGCCAGTGGCGAGTGTGGACACTATTTAGGACGTGTACTGAAAAAATCTAGTTACAAAACGAGGTAGGAACAACGTTTTCTGCAATTCAATGCCGAAATAGACAAAACCAAACAATAAAATTTCTATTTCGATCACAATTTCCTTTTAATTGCATTTTTAATGTGAATTAAAATTGAGTGCTGAAAAACTTTTCAGCGTTCAAACTCAAATTTGAATGCTGAAAAACTTTTCCGCACTCAAATTTGAGTGCTGAAAAACTTTTCCGTACTCACTCAAATCTGAGTGCGGAAAAGTTGATCTTTTCCGCACTCAAAGCAGTATTGAAAATTGCCGTATTTCGACATTGAATCGCAGAAAATTATTTTTCATGCTTGCGGTGAGAAAACTCGTTTTTTGTCCCCGCAGTAGCGGTGAGAAAGTCACATATTCTTGCAGGTGAGAAAGAAGCTACTTTCTCACCCCAGGTGACAAAGTAGTTATTTTCTCACCGCTCATACGTTACATTGAATGAACATTTTGTCGTGAAAATACTCGTTTTCTCACGCGGAAGCACAAAATAATTATTTGAATTACAAGAAATGAAAGTATGAAAATTCAACCCTGTGCGAGAATTGCTGCCCGCGCCGAAGGCAAGGGCTGCAACCGCACAGGTTCAATTTTCATACGTCATCTGTTGTAATTCACATAATGCTTCATTACGAGAATAACGCAAACACTGTGCGATCATTCACACTCATTGATCTTAGCATCGTGTACGTCGACTTTCGCACTTTCGCATTGTGTATTTTTACTTTCGCATTATCTAAGTTGATTGTCGTGCTATGTAGATAAGTTGACAACATGACAACACATAGGTTGAATTTTTTTGTTGTCGGTTCTCAAATGGGGCCTGAAAATTACAATTTTCTCTGTTCTAGTAATGAATGTAATGAAAACTATTTTCCATGCTTCGGGGCCAAAATCGAAGGAAATTTTATAAATTTTCTCTCGATTTTGGACCTCTGCATAACAAATTTTTTGTGTATCTGTTTTTGACGACTAAAGGCAATTTCGCGTGTTGTAGACCGAGCTCGGACACACAAATAACTAGTGTTACACTTGGGGAAAAATTGAAAACCAACTTTCGCTCTTGTTGGAATTCACTATTTTCTCCCCACATATAACAAAATACTATACCATATCAACAACATGCCTCGTATTTGCATTTAGCTAAAAAATTTCTACATATCGAATATTGCAAACAGGAGTTGAATTAGAAAATCAGCGCCAACAGTTTGAATTTAAAGGAAAAATATTTCCGTAGCAAGGGCGTCTGTAGAGCGTCAATTAGTTGGACGTAGACGTGCGGTAGAGAAGGTAGATATTTTTCTAGCAAATATTTATTCCATCGTAGAAATTTTTTCGTAAATACTTTAGCGTTATTTTAAGCAAGAACCTTGCTAGCCGTTTTGATTAAAAAAAACTTTGAAAACAACATATTGATGAAAAGACCCGGTTTTTGTATTTGAGTATTTGTTGTTAACACATCGAGTAAAATGTTGATATATGCATTTAGCTCAGTTTAGCTTCATTGAACTTTGTTGTTTTGTTAAATGTTCGAAGTTCTTGAAAATAAAAATGTGCAAATAAAGCGAATTGTGTGAAAAAACGATCGCATGCTTAGTGCCAAGGTCACGTATTGAACTGTGATAAAATTACGATTTTATTAAAAACTTTCGATAACGATTTCGAGTCAGTTATCATCAAAGTGCAACAGCAAATTAGTCTCGTGTGCAAATATCTTTGTTTTTAAAAATATACGAGGCCAACAAACAAATTGTTACTCAATACGAGCAAACACAGAAAGTCATACGCAATACAAGGACATTATTTCTTATCACAACATTTTCGATCATTAACCTTTTGAAAACGGTTAACATAATGTTATAAGTGAGGTGAAGCAAGATTGAGATTAAAACAAAGTTTGATTGGTGTACCACGGAAATTGGAATTTTCGCTTTTCAAACGAGAACCGAAAATTTAAAAAATGGAACTTCTGATTGAACCACGACTTGTAACGGAAAATGAAAAATAAATATTGTACTTTAGGGTGGGTCGATTCCGGGTCATTTTACAACACACATGTTTTCGGTTGTAAGAACATGAGAGAAACTTTTCTGCGTTATTACTTTTGTATTTCCGACCACTTTTGAGTATCCCACAACCAAATGAAATTCGTTAAAATTTTTTTTTTGTATGAAAAATCAGGGTCCCGGGAGTTCGATCTAGGGGTAGACCAAGGAGAAGGTTTATAGATTCAATCAAGTCAGACTTAGGAGCTAGGGGACTTTCACTGGACTTGCGAACCATCTCCTTGGCAGGGAATAGGAGTTGGAGGAGGGTGGTTCATCCATCGTCCTAGGGTAGCGGCTTAAAGACCTCACATCGAAAGGTAGTACCGGTCTATAAAGTACGATGATGATGATGAAAAATCAAAATTTCGATAGGCTGTGCGATACTCAAAAGTGTTCGGAAATACAAAAGTAATAACGCAGAAAAGTATCTCTCATGTTCTTACAACCGAAAACGTTGGTTCGGATAAAACTTTCAAATTTCGCCCCTTGTCAGCAATGGTTCTATGAAGGCGTACCAAAGACTTCAGGTTCACTTTCACTACTACCAACTCTAAAACACAGTTCTCGATTACTCAGTAACTCACCCCTGATTCCTGCCCAATAGATCTTCTGAACTGGAATTTCATGGTCGTCTGTGATCTTGAGTGTGCCGCATTAACTTGTGTGAATTTTAATCATAGCGAAAACCCATTTCGAAAGGGACATGTGACGCTAGTCCTTATTACATTGGTGGGTCCAGCATATGTGACGCAATTTTTTAATCGAATGTAAAAATACTTCAAAGGAATTTTTTTGCGTTTCGAAGCTTTAGCTTCACACCAATTGATATCCGTTGTTTTGGAAAAAAGAACAAGGACTTGCGGCGTATTTCCCTTTTAAAAGGAGTTCTTGTTGTAATATCAGTTCTTCTGGAAATATAGACAAAATTTGACGCTACGGCACTTCGCGCTGTTGCCATAGCTGGCGGCAGCGACTCCAATTATCCCCGCAACGGCTCCGCCTTGGCTTCAGCCTTGATTCCGTCTTCGGCTGGAATCTAAAAACTTTGTTCACATTTGACCCATGTCTTGAATACACCCACAAACACATACAAACTATGCTTTTGTATGGGAACTTCCAGGAACCTTAGCTCCTAAACGAGGCCGGTGAAAATCTCATTTGGCGTAGAATCCCCAATCAAAGCTCCCTGCATAGAGAAATTGTTGTTTTTTCATTCCGATTCATTTGATGGCATAAATTTTGACTTTCTTGAGAGTGACGAAACAGGAGAGTTGTGACCTTTGAGACCTTGTGAGAGAGACCTTTCAAGAAAAGATATCTAGCCGTTTCCAAAAAAATCGTTTTTCATACAAATAGCCCTGGAATTAACCAACTAACAACGTCAGATATTTTCATTAATTTTGGGTTCTATGAAAGAGCAGATTGAAAGTGACCATTTTCTAAAGGTCATATCTCCGGATCCACTGGACCGATTACGAAAAAATGTGGACCTGCGTCACGGGCGTATCGCTATCGCGCGCCCATGGTTTTTTCCTTCCTTAAAGAGTTCATAAAACAGAAAGTTGTTGATATTATGAAAAAAAAAAATTGCGATTATCTCCTTTTCTACCGCTTTTCACTTTTTATTGCAAAACGAAATTGTAACAAATTATGCTGGTAACGTTATATCATTCGTAATTGTATTTATCAATAAAATGTTTTAATAATATTAAAAGTCGTTAACATAGGTAGTTCATCAATTTTAATAACAAAAAATAGAAGAAAATCGTTCAAAAAAAAGTTCACGGCATCAATGAAAAATTTCACTCTTTCTGTGGTTCACTTCATAATAATTAAAATCAAATTTTGAATTTCCGGTGAATAATTTTTATTAACTAACCGACAGTACAATAAAATCTCAAGATTAAAAAAACCATATAAATTCAATAAATAATTGTGAGGCTCATTTAAATTGCTTAATTTATTAAAATATTAAAGTTTAATTAGAATCTACTTATTCATCTCGGGTGATGGAAAAATGATATAAAATGCAAATGATGGATTCGAAGTCGATGAATAAATTATGAAACATTTTTTTTTTTGAAATGATAATATTTGACGAAATTGTTTGAAGAAATGATGCCGGCAACGCATGGAATTCATTGTGCAAACATAGTTTTGGTACGACATAAAGAGACCGTTTCAAGAGTATGGGAACGAACATTGTTATTTCGGAATTGTATTTGCAAACACTTTGTTCAATGGAACTACTGAACTGAAACCAGAAATTCCTCGATCAATTGCTACACTCGTCCACATTATTTGAAAGAGCACATGAGGACAGGTTACTGTGGAGGCCTTTTAGATGCAACAGTTTTCGTAATAGCAGGCCTCGATAAGTTCCAATGGTTTTCGGGAGTCGAAATTTTATTATGAGAAATAACGCAAAAATACGGCAATTGAAAAAACACTAAAAGATCAAATTTAGTTGGATTCCGAAGAACTAACTTCAAATTGTTGAGAAGACTAGCCATCTAGAGCCGTCTATTAAATGTCTGCGGATAGCTAAAAAAAAGTTGGTGGTGGCTAACACTTGGCTGGAAAATCGTGACTCGAAGTTGAATTCCGATAAGCAACTTTATTTTTTCCAAAATTAAAAGAAAATAATTTGTTTCTGTGAAAAATGCAAAACTGCCAGCCGATTTTAAGTCGGCAAGAGCGCGTCCGATAAAAACGATATTTTTCCAGAGTAGCTTTTGTTGAAAAAATTATCAATTTCAAAAAAGTGCCTCAAAAGCTATATAAAATCATTGCTTTTTCATCTTTTTTTGGCTGCGTACTTGAACCCTGAATCTGGGAATAAAGAAGGTGCTGAGCATCTGTTTTTACCAAAGAGTAGGCGGTATATAGATGTATACGTCATATAAGTTTCAACTCGGAACCAGGCTGCGTCCTTCACCATGAAATGAGGAACAACTTTGCTAAAGAAACTTTTTTTCGATCAATTATATTTTAGAAGTTACCGAATGTTGAAGTCGAACTTTTCAAAAAAATTCTCGAATTCCAAATTACCAGAATTCAACAAGTCATAACTTCTGAAATAAAATTGATGAAAAATTGCTTCTTCAGCATAGTTGTTCCTCATTTCATGCTGAACAACTTTGCTGAAGACAAAAAATTTCTACTCAGACTCCGTAAGAGTTATGCAATTTTGACCAGAACACTGCATTTTTCAGAAAGTTCGACTTCAACATTCGGTAACTTCTGTTTTTGATCGAAAAAAAGTTTCTTCATTTCATGGTGAAGACCAAAAATTTCTATCTCAAATTCCTGAGCAGTTATATAATTAAAATAATCACTGTGCGGCGGCTTGAACGACAGCTGGAAATCAACGACTCTCATTTCTAAACGAAAGTGTTAAGTTAATATTTTAAAAAAGTCTTGAGGTATAACACTAAAAGGTCGTGCATCGATAGTTGGAGGTGCCTAGGAGCCATGCATAAATTACGTCACGCTTGCGAAATAATACAGAATGGATGATTTGCTCAGCACCCCCTCTGTAGGCTGTTTTAATCAATGCCCCATCCGAAAACGCGTGTAGATATACATGTAATGAGAAGTTTCCGGTGGGGGCCTTAAACATGCATGTAATGAATGATTTCCGGAGGGAGCACACATGCATGTAATGACAAGTTTTTCGGTGGGACATCGATTAATATCAGTGATAGTGAAATTACACAACGCAAACTATCTATAAAAGGCATATGAACCGATCGTTCAAATTCTTTGCCCTTCATCTCGCCCTCATCACAAGACGTCTTTTATGGGCGGTCCTTAACCAGCATTAGAAGTTCTCTAGTGTCACTGTACTTTGACTTTCAGCGGGAACTATCATTTTTTGCGTTGCGGACTATTAAAAAATTATGTATGGCATTTGGGCAG
Organism: Pseudolycoriella hygida; assembly: GCA_029228625.1. Taxonomy (NCBI): domain Eukaryota; kingdom Metazoa; phylum Arthropoda; class Insecta; order Diptera; family Sciaridae; genus Pseudolycoriella; species Pseudolycoriella hygida. The sequence goes on along the minus strand of WJQU01002003.1, from coordinate 34,418 downwards.
GAGGTGGTGTCAATCCATACAAGATTTATTTCATTTCGATCGATTTGAGGTTCTACAAACACTAAACTGTTATGGATGTCCCCTTAGGGGTCAAGGTCGTAACTCAGTCAGTGCAGCAAATTCTGTTCGTAGAACTCCGGGTATTCCTCCAAGTTATGGATGTGTTTGGGGGGAACCTCACTGACCAATTTATATAATTTATGCATGACGCCTTACTGGTAGTAAATGGTTAGTGGCTGTAATAATGTTCCCATGAACTATTCGAACTCATTAAGAAACGAACTATTTATCTTTACATTATAAGAAACGCAGAAGACGGTGCTTCTAACACTTAGTAATATACATTGAAAAAGTCACCAAATAAATATTTGATTTGCATATATTCGGAATAAATTATTTGATTGCCTAAATATTTTTACAAATATTTTCTTGTTTGTGATTTCAGATGTCAACAGATAGATAACTATCACAAAACAGCATAAATATGTTGGACACTGACCTGGATGAATACTTGACCGAATATCGTTTGCAGACACCAACTGAACCAACTGTTCATTATGAAGGTATGTGATCAATTATAAGTTAGCTGACATTTCGATCAAATGAGTTTTAAATTGCTATTTCGCAAATTAACTCGCATTAAACAGCGCCGATGTTTTTGTCCATTTGACTTACTGCAAATTCATTAATTATTCTTCCATCATATAAATGCTTTGTGCACACTTACACCACTAACCCATATTTTTAAACCTTTAGCATTTTGATTTAAATTATTTAACTCGCTGAATCAGAGGCGATTGTTTATGACTTATTCGAATAACTGTGAACGGTTATGAAAGCAAGTCATTCATTTATAGTGCGATGTCCGTCCATTCCCATAAATGGATGTCACAATTTCAGATTTTCTAAAAGCATTCTTTCTGTTTTTTTAAATGCACACCGTAATCCTAACACGTTGTTGAGCTTTCAGAATGGTTGAAGAGGTTATTGGATTAATAGAAATTTGTGTTAAGTTCATTGGCCACCGGCCAGTCTGGTAGGGATGGTGCATGGATTCGCAGGAAGCAACAAGAACTGATAGAACAAAATTTCACGTTTTTAAATGTGCCTGAGTTTAGGTCACCCGAATTAACGTGACTAATGATTAGAGTTTTTTTTGCCAGTTTCGACTTATTCACTAAGAACATTCAAACGATTCACCCTACATTAGTGACGCTGTGCAATAGATAGAAGGAAATCACATTACTGTTTTGTTCATTTCTATACAACGAAATAGTAATTTTTGATATAAGTTACGTATGAAGGTAGTTTAACGCACTAGATGTGAGATTGCCGATACGAGCCGAAGGCGAGTTCGGCAACGCATCGTGTGCGTTAAACTACCAGCATACGTAACGTGTATCAAACAACGTTTTTTTGCAATTCACCGACAAAAACGAGATTTTCTCTTAATATGAAAATTCAATTCAAGTAGTGCGTAAAAAAACCTTCATTGCGGCAAAATGACTTCATGCGACACCGAAATGACGCACGAAAAAGCGAGTTTTTGTCGGTGAATTGATAGAATGCATTTTTGTGATCACAATTTTGAGACCACCTTTTTCTGAACAGCCCGTAATTTATCGCATACTTAAGCAAGAATGTCAACCTGACCATTTAATCTTGTGCAACATTTGTTTTCGTTATCACAGTGGTGGATTAATGTGTCCAAAACGTCTGTTACATGCGTCGGGCAGGACCTATAATGCGTATTTATTATTTTTCTTTCTGTTAAATAAGTAACCAATTACATAGAACATTTCTAAACCGAAAAAATAATAAAACAAATGTGTAGACGATTGCGTCAGGTAATTACGCTATGTAATTCTTATGGGCGCAATTATATCATGGTCGAACTTTAGAGCGAATGTGCCAATAGCTAAAGCAAAAATGAATGTGAACTAAATTTTAGACTGCAACAAAAGTTTACTGAATTGTCGGCAATGGAGAAAAATGAAAGTAAGTCAAGTTTGTAAGCATCTGCTTATCACGGGATAATAATTAAAATCTCGCGATACATGAAAAAACATTCGAAAAGCTTAACAATTAAATCACAAGGAAAAGTCGTTGTTATCACAGTGCGCTTTTCTTATGAAAGATGCGTTCCCGCGTATAATGGCAATGCAGATCTTTTGTAGGAGAAAATCACGAGACCTAGGTTCATATCTGTTTCGTTTTAGTGGCTTGCCCGATTTCTTCAGACCAAACGACCCTAGTGTCTCAAAGGCTAAAGATGTGAACTGATAAAATTCTTTTAGGTCAATGTACTTGCATTGTTTATCACGTTCCGCTTGATCCGCTGCTGCCCCAATTATTTTTGATGTCATGTTCAATTACAGTGTCCATCACCTTAGCGTCCCATAAGAATGACTTTGCACATCTCCAAGGATAGCTTGTCAAACCGTCTGGCCCCTTGCAATCGCGTCGTTATAACCCAGGTGACTCGAGAGTGTTGGAAAACCCAGCTGCACTGTATGCCATAGACATAATTTTGTCGATTTCGGCGAGCCTGGGGTACTTTCCTCTTATTTTGCAGCACGAAAGTGCGTGATGACCATCCTGCAAGACCATTTCTTCGCATACGCAAGCGTGGGGCTCACAAACCTTAGAACCTAAGCGTAATGCTACCGAAATCCCAGTGTAATTGTCCAAAGGCAGGCCAAGTTGGTGGGATGGGATCGCTTGCAGCCCATTGGAACGTAATAACTCGACATGCAAAGATTTGCATAAGTTTGCGTAAGTTTAAGTTGAGAACTTGATGGTGTTAGCCCTGCTGGGTAGTTCTGTAACATGACTGGTAGACGAGTATTTGGTTTGCTAGCAATAACGATTTTGACTGACATATGAATGACAAAATAGCGAACGAAGCAAAAGAAAGATTTCACAATTTGATCGATTCAAAGTAATTGTAGTGTTTTATAAAAATGTGAACAATTTCAGTAGCCTCCTTTATACGACATGCTACCCAATTTGTACAGAGAGAGCGGAATTGACGCCAGCTAAACCTAGAAAGTGAAGTTCTTGAAGAAAAATTCCGGAGCACTGAGGAAAATACCTACAAGCGACGACTTAGGAATTGTGTTTATAATACACGCCGCCGACGTATTTTATCCATCGTGCACGTATTACGAACACCGTACACGAATTATGTGAGCTCGTTACGTATCGCATACTACACAATACTTAAATGAGGTTGATACCGCGTATATAATACGTCGGCAGCGTATATTATAAACACAATTCCTATGTCGCTTGTAGATATTTGAAAAACACCCTAAAGCGCTGAAGTTTTGAATTTTTTTCTTTTGATTTTTTGTATCCAAATTTCCTTAGGCAAGCCATTCCATGTAAATCGCCTCTCTAAGTGGCAAATTTTTCCAGTGCCATGAGCAATCAATTAGTCCACCACTGGATTTACACATAGACCTACAGAAGAATTGCTCGCATTCCAAGCATTTAAGTGAATAACGAAAATACCTGATATCACGACATGCAGCAGGGAAGTCTATTTGAAAAAGGTTTCCGCTATATTATCACATTACTTCTTTCGTCACTTAAACAATACAATAAGATTTTAATTTGTTTAAAACATTTCCTGATTTACTTGAAATTCAATTTACATTCAATTCGAGCAAAATAAATCAATTTATTCCAAGAGTTGAAGAAAAAATGCTACACTTTTCTTATAACGATACAAAGGAAACTTTTGTGGTTTTGTGCTTTTCATCTAATTTGCAGATAAAGAAGAGTCCATTGTACCGTTTTACGTTCATTCGTTTGTTCCATTAAAAGCTTCGAAACTCCATTCATGGGCGAAAACAACGTTGGTTTCGCTTCAATTAATTCGTTAATGAACAATTTGGTTCAACAATAAATAGCTCTACGGGCTTCTCTATCCTTTAAAAATAACAACTTCATTCAAACGAAATGAATTGTCTCTGAAATTTCGCTTAATTTTGGCTTATGCAACGTAACGTATGTAATTATTTACAAATTGAGACCAGAGTGTGTTGTGTATTACCATTTTTTTGTTGTTTTTTAAATTGGAATTGTAGGTGGGACTTAAGATATTGATTAATGTAAAAACAAACATTTAATCTCAGCCCGCATCATATTTTTACGTTACAACAAAAATCGAACGTTTCGCTTTCAAATTGTAATTAAAATATGCAAAGAAATTGATTCATAAACGTTTATTGTCTTGTGGCGAAGTTACACAAGTTTTCATCAACATTATTTCGATTGCATGGATGTCTTTTACATGCTTCTGGTCGACAAATTAGTCATCACTAGTATAGTGTTGGATGCAACCTACGATTTTGCTTGTAGGTATCGTTACGGATTTATTGGATGTCATCTTACCCAATAAGGCGTGTCTCAAGATCAACGACGAAAGTCATGACAAACTTTGATGATGACACAGTTGACACAATTATCAAAGAACGAATCGACAATTATTACCATAATTTGAAACTCTGGGTATGGGCAATCAAACAGAAGAACTAAAAAGAAGGATCGGACCTGGTTGCACAGCCGAAAACTTCACTTTTGAGCATCAGAAAGCAAGATGGAAGAAGATTAGACCTATCAATTGTGACAGAAATGACTTCAAAAACATGATAACCCATGGAATCGCAAGATGTGATATGGTGCAGGACTTACATCAAATATACACGACAACATGCGAGTGGCGCTGTAAAATGTAGAGAATGCGTCAAAACGGAGAAAAACGCTTCTTAAAATAATCAGAATTTGTTCCACATGCTGTCAAAACATTAGCCACGTAAAGTGGCGAATGCGCTCAAACTGTAAACTTGCAGAAAAAACGAAACATCATACGGACATTTGAGACATTTGGCTAGGGCACAGTGATTTGGGGGGCGCAAAATTTGTAAAAAAAAATGAAATAAAATAAAAATTCGACATAAGCTTTCAAATTACTTGAGTAATTTAGGGCCGTAAGCACCCCAAAAAGTTCTGAGCCCTCTCTGAAATATTTCCGAAGTGAACTGAAGTTAACCAATTCTTGAAGCATATCGCTTCGCTCGCATGTACTCAATTATTCTAATCAGAAAATTGTTCAACTTTACGCCTCAAAATTGCACCAATAACAAATGGTATGGTATGGTATGGTGTTCGGGCAAAAGCACTTTTTTTTAGACTTTATCAGTTTGAGACGATCGATTTCTCGATCTCGAACACAGATCTCTTGACCCTTTGTTCCCAATCCCGTTCATCATGTAAAAATCAAGAGAACCTTCGCGTGCCGACCAGGAACTTGTCTAATGTGATAGGTCCTAGTACAGTCACTTTCGAAGGGTGGACGACATAGTCGCCGAGCGTCCTGTGCCTCAGCTGAAGGGACTTGGGGCGTTCGCATATAAGGTGAAAACCCGTTTCCTCTTGCAAGCCACAGGAGCACTCCGGGCACCTAGAATCTTCATTTTCGTTAGGTGCTTATTGAGTCCGCAATGGCCGGTCATCGCCCCCAGGATCCTCCTCACTCGGTCCCGGCTCATCGTCAGGAGCTCTTTTGTCCATCTCTCGTTCGGAGTGGGAAAGAAGCACTTGGTGTGCACTCTTCCTTCATACGCTGTCCAGCCCTTACCGTATTCCGCCTTCACCCAATCCTTTATCACTTTCGTATAAAGTGAGTTCAGGACAGGGATGTGTGGTTCCGGTCCGAATGTGATAGCCGTCGAGCCGGTTCTGGCCAGCTCGTAACCTTTCTCATTGCCATCCACTCCCGAATGTCCGGGCACCCAAATCAGTTTGACCCGATTCTTCAGCCCTATCTGATTTAGGTGTTCCTTGCATTCTTTCACCAGCTTGGGAGTCACAACGGGTGATATCAGCGCATTTATCGCTGCCTCACTATCCGTGCATATTACTATATCTTTGTCTCCCAGTCCTTATGACAGAATTTCACGAGCACTTAGAATTGCTGCTGAAGTTTCCGCCTGGAAGATACTAGAGAGCTTCCCTAGATGAATCCAAGTTCCGGTATCCGTTCCTGGGTGGTATATACCACCTCCAGTCCCTTCACTCATCTGCGACCCATCCGTAAAACTAACCCATTCGCTACTAGGTAACGTAGTTGGCCTGGCCACCCATTTTCCCATTCATTCCCAGATCGCTTCAAAGTTCCTTTCGAAACTTAATTCTCGCTTCATGTTATCCCGTGGCATGTCAAAAATGCGTTCAGAAATCATACTTTTGATCTTCCCATGCCCGGTGCAGAATCCTCAAGTCCACAATCCGTTTTGCGTCAACCTATCCGCTATAGCGAAAGCTTTCGCTTTCATTACTAAATTGTTCTGCACCTGACTCCTAGAGCACTTATGCCCATGCTGCCCATGCTGCCCATGTGCCCATGCACTTATGACCCATGCTGACATGGACTACAACACTGCATGAAAAACCTCATCATTACAAGAAAATTCGCGAAAAAAGACCAAATATAAAGTAGGGTTGCGAAAATCAAAAATATTTTTCCATAAATTGTCGGGCATTCGAACAAAAAAACGCTTTTAAAAATCGGAAAAAATTTGTTCGAGTTATGTACAAAAGACCCAAAACCAATTAGGCGACCACAGTGAACTTTCATCCAAAAATGTCTATCTGTAATCCCAAAACCGCTTTTAGTACTACGTTTCAGTGGAAAAAACGTGAAAATCGGCCAACAACTATACTCGAGTTATCGTGTTTACAGACGTACGAACGAACAAAAACTTTTCTGCAGATTCAGCAGCTGGGGGTACATGATCGATGATCCCTCCTACTCCACCCCTCATATCGATTCGACGTCTTAATCTATCGACATGGTATTATGTCAATGCCTCAAAATCTCGATATCTCTTAATGTATTAAACTGACGTCTCAATAAATCACATATTTACAGGGCCTTCACTCCAAAAAATTCCCAAATTTTGTCGGAATTTTAGGGGGATTTTTGGGAATTATTTCCCAAATATTAGGCCCTGCATAATAATATCTCATCGTCTCATAAATAAAATTTAATTATTTTTTTTTATCGTTTTACAGATGGGGAGTTAGAAGCTCAGTGGCTCATTGCTGCAGGATTTTCTCAATTAACAAAAGCATTTCAAGAGGTAAGTCCATTTTTATTTAACAAGTCGATTGGAATGACAAAATTTGCTATATTTAGGGCCGTGAGTTGACAGCCTCCGAACTAAAGTCAAGCGTAGCTGGACTACCGACGAATCATGCGGAAGCTGTTAAACAACGCGTAAAGGCGCTAAACAAAACAGTTCGCGGTCGGACCCGATCAAGGCATCCACGAAAACCGGATATAAGAGACGTTTTCCGCGATGCTGACAATTCGAGTACCGGCAGCCGATCACGCAGTGCGACGCCAGATTCATTGGATTCGATGCCTGGAAGCGATCAATGGAACAATCAGCAACCGTAATATAAAATAGGAAATTATTGTGAAGTTAAACGTTGACAATTTTCATTTTTCTAACGTAGACCTAGTTTCGTATCAATTTTTGACAACCCTGCAACACACCAAGGCAAATCTAAACAAAATCTGCGTCGAACGCCAAGTGCTCCACTGAGAGGAAGTGCCGATTTGTTTAGAGGAACACACATTCGTTGCGACATTCCGTTTTACACATCAGATGGAATTGAATTGTTAGGTTTTCAGAGGCTAGGAACCGTACATCTGCCCCGCATTCGTTCCGGTTCAGATCCGTCATGTTCCATTGGGTACGTTAGAACGTCACTTAATGTTGGAATTTTTATTTTACATTTTTTTGTTCGTTAGACGAATGACTGGAAGTCGCATAAGTAGCGCCAGAAGTCACAACAATCTATTCACGCATCCGAGTGACAACTCTTCGAATTCAACGTCACCCGATCAGAGTCCAGCCAACTCACCATCCCGACACAGCATCTTAACAGACCCATACCGTCGATCTAGTCATGAACCATTAAGCTTTGAGAGCATTTGCAACGATCAGAACCGATCCACCGAATGCAATCAACTCAACGAACCTGGATGTGATGTCGGAAACTTATCGGAGTCTAATTTGAAAAATTTGCAGCCGCTCCTATGGTTAGAGTTGGCGTCATTGTTTGACAAACATCACATCAATTTGGACAAACGAAAACCGTTTAAGAGAAAACGTAAGGAGGAAGGAAATGTATTTGGAGTGTCGCTGAACGCTTTGGTGCGACGTGATCAACAAGTCACCGGTGAAGATTCATCGCTCGTACCAATGTTACTTCAGGACATTTTAAAAGAATTGACAACACGAGGCGCTCGAGAGGAGGGTATTTTAAGGATACCGGGAAATAAGCAGCGAACAGAGTTCTTGTACGTGGAATTGGAGAAGAACTTTTACTCAAGATACGAAACCGTTCATGATTTGTTAGCTAGGGCTGGAGTGCATGATTTGAGTACACTTTTGAAAAGATGGCTACGTGAACTACCGATGCCTTTACTGGCTACTGAATTGGTACATTTATTCTATCAGTCACATGGTAAATTATACAATTTTTATGGTAGCAAGTAGCACCAGATAATGTTGTCTTCGTTTTCTAGCCATTCCGCCTCCAGATCAATACAAAGCCATATCTGTCCTATGTTTATTGCTTCCCGACGAGAACCGAAATACTCTAAGAGCAATTTTGAAATTTTTGAAAAATATTATTAGTCTCCAAAGTCTCAACAAAATGACTTTACAAAATGTTGCTACGATCATCGCTCCGTCACTGTTTCCGCCAAGGTAAGAATTCCCGTATTGAAAAGGTTCTGAGGGGAAAAAATTCCAACAAGAGCGACGACGGTCGCAATTCGCTCAAGTTGGGATTTCTTATATTTTCCCCAAGGGCAACGCAACGTTTTCTGTATGTACGCGGTGGGATCCAAGCAGCAAAAATAAAGTGACAATTCTGGCGGGAAATCTCTATTTTCACAATAGAATAAGAGCTCTGCCGTCATAAGGAAGAAAGCTTGGAAAAAATCAGCACCGAAAATAATTAAATTAGCGACTAAATTAAACAAAACAATTGCTAAGAATCTTTTGTTTAATTTTGCCGGGAATTTGATTTTTTCGGGGAATTTCGTTGATTTTCTCCTAATTTTTTTCCTCATGACGAAGACGGAGAGTTGAGAAATCGTACATTTCAACATAGCCCAATACACACAAGATGTGTATATATTCCGAGTGCGCAGCACTGTGTGTGTATTGGGCTATTTTGAAAGATATTTATCTGTATGTGCGAGAGTGTGTTGCTGGACATGCAGCGAATTTAAACTTTCGCTACCTTGCAGTGAAAATAAACACACCAATACACTCTCGGTTATACAGAAAACACAAATTTTCTCACCTGAATTGTCATCTTATCACTGTATTTGAGTGAAGAATATATAGTTATTAACTGTTGTGTAATTCAGTTGTAACACACCTGCGAAAGGTTGCGATATCCGAGCCGAAGGCGAGGTGTCGCAATCGCAGATGTGTTACAACTACATCACAAAGCCAATTTAGTTCAAAGTTTTAATACACAAGCGGGCGGTATGTTGAAAACAAACAAAAAAAAATCGCAATTTACATGTTTACTTAGTGGCCATGTTTTTTCGTTCAGTACGATGAGTGAGTTTCATACCTTACAATGTAAGTTAAGTTACATGGCTTCGTACAATGGTTTCGTACAGTTTAAACGGTCTCGTGCAATTTCGTGGCATTTTTTTATATGTAACACAACAATACCGATCGCTATGCATTAAAGGTTATTTACTCCACATGAAAATGTCATTTGGGCTATTTCAAATGTATGTAATGTAAGAAACGAAAATTTCTCCTGAGTCGTCCAAGAGTCCAAATGTTGTGTTCTATGAAAAAATAGTTCACAACTGTAATATATAATTTTCTGCTGAACGTATGATTTCACTATTTCGGTTAAAGCAGTATTTCCGTTCCTTACATTACAAACGTCACGGTTTGCATAGCATGGGCCATTTACAGACCTAGGGAGTGAAAACGTGAGAAGTTTAAAAGTCTTACAGCAATTTTCTTTTTGTACAGATTTGTACATCCATGCGACAAGTCTGATGTTACAGCACAAGTTCGTATGGCAGCCCAATGTTGCCAATTGGCTAGTGTGTTAATAGCAAATTGCGACAATTTGTGGAATGTGCCGCATAGATTGATCGATCAAGCGAAAACGATGACCAAATACGGACAACGTAAGCGGCAAATGGGTCGTCGAAGTGCACCAAGTATAATTGATTGCAACTTGCAGCGATAGGAGTCCCTCTACAGATCGAATAATTTATTGAGTTGAATATCCGACCAGATGCAAATTATGTTTTAAGTTTGTTATGTAACAACCACATTTACGAATTAATTAAGTTTTTTTCTGAGATTTTTTTTTTCAATTATTCCTTGTTTTCTACCATCAGATTTATAATTTAACGTACTGATATTTTATTTACGACATTGACTATTAAGTGGTCGAAATAAAGAATTCCGAAATATTTTTACAAAATCAATCTTTTTTCCATGTCTCATTCGTGTTAACCATCAAATCTGAACACACACATCAATGGAAATCTCATTACATTTCTGCGACTACAACGTTTTTATCTTCTGTAACATTCTTGGTTTATGTTCTACAACATTTTTGGAAGAAATGGACTCAAAAAAGTTGGTTTCTTGCATTTTTCTTAGACGCGTAGATTTCCAAAATATCTAAGAAACAAAAGTCAAATGTGACCCAAACTGGAAGTTCCCAGATGTTATTTGCGCTCGGAAACAATTCGCCCTCAACTAGTTAGCTAAAGAGGTGTAAAAATCTGCTCCACGACAAACACAAATTTGTAAGCTTTCGTAAAAGGGTACATGGAGCTCTTCCCCAAGCCTCGCTAAATCACACAATTGGGGCAATGCCTTTCTGGATTTCCCTTCACAAGAGCTGCCGTCCATCGAAGATGCTGCTTCTTACATTTTGCCTGTTCGTCTAGATTTCGCAAGTGTGGGGATTTTTTTTAGATTTTTTGCTTTTTCATGGAATTCGAGGGGAGGACGAAAATAGGCAATGACTTGCCGCACAAATTGGAGTTATACGTATTCAACAAGACGTGGTTAGCTATTCACAGGAATATTAACGATTTCATAAATTGTAGTGAGAGTTGGATAGACTGCGATTATCTGGTTCAAGACAAGGAGGTTCCTAGCAGGAGGTTGCTTACGAGCTTGATGAAGTTCAATATAGTAGGGAGTAAACGCAACGAGAATATAAAGGAAAATTTAGGTGTTTCGTCGACTAGACTAGCCTTACGTGATGGTTCGTGCACATTCAAACAATGACTGATAACAGGCTGGAGGGTGCCAAATAATATACAATGCACAGGATACGTTTTATCGGATTATGTGTTGCTTATTAAGGAAGGAAGGAAAGAGGAGAAAAAAGAAATATGGTAAACGTTCTCCTTTTAGAAAATGTGAAATTAAAAAAGAATTGAGTTTTCTTATCACCATTTTTCGACCAGAAATGACTTTTGTGAAAGTTGGGTAGACCGCTGATATCTCCACGACTTACACGTTTCTGAGCACGTCAGCATTCTGAGAAGATTGCATAACAAAGTGGCAGAAAAAGGTCTTGCTGAATTTCTGTTGCTTAGCCTTGAGGTAGGCCAAGGTGGAGTTGTATATGTGTGTTACAATAGAACAACCCAAGTGTCTGACCAAGTTCGGTGAAGTTGGGATGGATTAGTTGGGTTGGATTGAGTTGAGTTGGGTTTGGGTTGGATTGAGTTGGGTTGGATTGAGTTGAGTTGGGTTGGGTTGAGTTGGGTTGGGTTGTGCTTTGTTGGATTGGGCGTAATATCGCACAGCACAATTCACCACAACTCAATTTGCAGAATTAAATAATTCGTACGGTCTGGAGAATTTGCTTGAGTTAAGATGAATTGAGTTGGGCTGAATTGTATTGTACCCAACCCAATTCGTCTAACTGAAGCAAATTTTACAGACCACATAGCATGCTAATTGAGTTTGGATGCAATTTGCATCCAACCCAACACAACAAAAACAACCCAACCATATTCAACCCAGTACAACTCAAACCAATTCAATCCAATATAACTCAACCTAGCCCAACCCAAACCAACTTAACTAAAGCTTGGAACGAAAATCAGTTGAAAATATTACCTGTGGCAAGAAAGTTTGTCTGAATTACCTGAAACAACTGTCCTTTTGTACTAAAACTACAGCTGTATCAGGTAATTAGATTACCTGGAGACAAAGTTAGCTGCCACACGACCTGGAACCTGATTCGATAAAATCTGATCTGACCTGACCTGACCTGAATTTTCAGGCCAGACGATTTTTTGACTGCGGTCAACCTGTTCCGAGCTAAAAACCTAACCCAACAGAACTCCAACCATAAAATTTGGCCACACCCAAGTCAATCTCTGGTCGTGCCATCGTAACTCACGTAAGCTCACGAGATTTAATAAAATTAGATTTACGAATTAGAAGTTTTCTAATAGACTAGACGATCCAAACAAATCTGTGGTGGTCAATAGCAATATGTGGAGGTAATCTCGTAACTTACATTTTTGAATACATCGTTATGACATATTCAACAGAAAGCTCACACAAAAGATTTCCCCTGAGATCAACTGTGCCATGCAGATCGTTGAAGTTAAACAAAAAGCTCGAATGAAAGTTTTATCCCCGGATCACTGTTCGAAATTTGATAATCCGTCTCGATAAAAACCATAGATCGTTATTTACCAGCTCACGAAATTGTGATTGTAAATGCCTTTCCCACGAATTCCCTCAAACCAGCCTGACATCTTTTATTACGATTTATTGACGTTCTTGTTCATATCGCCATTATTCCATACAATGATGTATATCACAAAAACAAGGTGGCTAAGGGAAGTCCGTTGCGAAAAACCTAACGCACATGTTTATCGCTCGTTATTAACGTCTAAAGGTGGGATTAAAATTTCAAGTAGTTAACTTGCTTGCATTTCCCGCGATACAAGAGAACAGGTGGAGTGAGCAAAAAGGTAAAATTTGGAAGTTCATCGACGAAAGTACAACATTATCAGACTGGGGCAAAAGGCTGAAGTGAAGCAGCCAATGGATTATAAGAAGACCATCAAGAAATATCTTCCACAACAGCTCTTGAGCCGACTTGTGAAACTCCTAAGCCTTAATTTTCATAATTAAATTACCTCCCACACGTCAACATTTCCACGCAATCTAACTCGCTAGATGAATCTTATCCATAGAAATTATTAAGAGGAGAGAAACAACAATCCTGACGCACATCCTGATCTACCTCATCTGTTCTAAACGCAATCTTGTTGATAAATTTCCTACGATTCTATACTCGTTAAGCTCCTCAAACAGCTTTTGCCTGGAGGTAACCCAGTCGAATGAATTGTCCAAGTCGATGCTTCACATAAGTACAAATCCATATTCCTTTCATAAAGATTTTCAATAGCCTGCCTAAGACGAAATATGTTATTCTGATCATCGTTTTGAAGATCTTAAGCCGCCTTGTCCAGAGGTTGACTTCAATTTCGTGCCTAAACCGTTCCACAAGAACGCTACAATTTATTGTGTAACTTAGAAATTCGTTCACATAAACGTAAACAAAACACCCAACTGTCACTCCTGGTCTTGAAGCGTAAATTATTATAATAACTGGACCGATGCTCAGCTCATTCAACGCAGCTTATCAAATCTTTCAACCATATACACGATTTTCACCTCAATTTATGATCTATGGTTCAGCTATAGATAAGTAGATGGCGTTAACGTGTTTCTTAAAACAAATATTACGATGTGAGTTCAAATTATAAATCTTTGTACAGAAATATTTATTTTCTTCGATTTCAGCGTGAATTTTTGCCGTTTTTTACATTTTCAACTTCGACACATCGATAGCGCTTAAGGAGAACTCATTTCCTATAGCCAATTTACGTTAAACCCTTGTCAGGCCGAGGGGGTAACTAATCAAAAATTTCATTTCGCAACAAGAGCGTCGTAACCGTGCGGGTCCTACATAACTTCAATACCAACTACCTAGTTTCCATTCGAACTCTTGAATCGATTTGTTAAAATTCAATTCGTTGACCATACAATCTTTCAAATGGCACTCCACTGATTAATTTGACCAACGAGATAGCGAGATAACGAGACGACGGCATATCTGTACACTGACGTGTATGTTATTCCAGTAGCAAATCAGTCCCTCAACTTGCAAGTGTGTTTCAAACGACAGACATGGCAATTAAATCCAGAGTTTTCAATTCTGTGATCGCATTATTATTCATTGTAAAATTTTATGATTTTTCGTAATGGAATGAGAAAAACTTTTATATTTTCATCAGACTATTCATGTTGCGTTTGCAGACCCAATTTCGTTCGATGATTTTCTACAAAGTATGAATGAAGCCCTAGCTGCCGACGATAAAATAAATTGGCCCGAAGAAGTTATTGGCTTAATGAAAGAAGAGCTGTACGACAACAAGGATTTCGGCACAACATCTAAAGATGAGTTGACAAAGGTAACTTTCTCTGTGCGAATGTACAAGTTAGTAGTTCAATCACATTTCAGATATTAATAAGCGATTTGAAACTTCGGAGATCCTTCTATGAAAAGAGGAGGCGCTTTTTGAAAACCTTCATTACAAAAGTTTTGGTAAAGGACATGACATACTATCCCGAGGAAGGTTCAGATGAAGATCCTACGAAGATGATGTTTCTCTCCAAAATGAAGATTGACGAAGTCGACAGCTTCATTGAACAGACAATTGTTGAAAAAAAAGTTTCACTGAAAGACGAATGGAAGATTCTCACTTTGAAAGATGCTTTCCGAATGGCGTTCTTCTACAGCAAGTATCCCAAGGAGTTGGTATCGATTTTCAGCGAAGAGTTGCGCGACGATATAAAGGATTGGCTGGACGAAGTTCCGACTTGGGGAACTCGAGGCTTTGAGCAGGATGCCTACGAACAAGCAATACAAATTGACGATTTTCAACGAGCTGAATTGTAAAAGAGAAATAAATGGAAAATCATTTTATTTTGTTGTAGTTTGTTATCTACGCACCTTAAATGAAGGATCAAGGATGGCAAAATAGGTTATTCGAACTTACTGAACCCGATCTGATTCTTCAGATTCTCCGGCGTGGCGTGGACTAACTCACACAGTTTATTTCGTTTATTATATCGTGTCAAACCACCTCATCCGTACTGAGCTGTATTTTACGTGGCAATTCAGGTTTTGTATCCTGCCATGCTTATCGAAAATGTTTGGAATTCTAGCAGAGCAGAGAAGATTATTTCCTATATTGATGAGAATGCGAACCGAAGCGCCAGTGCAACTCTGTTCCATGTCTCTGATGAAATCAGGAAGGCGTTCGTTAGAAAGTCGCTAAATATTATGGTTTTGCTCGATTTCTCTAAGCCGTTCGACTTCTCTGGAAGCTGTCTAGTAAATTCGGCTTCCAGACTACATCAGTCCAGTTTGTTTGTGATTTCCTCTGGGAGCGTTTTCAAAGTGTCAGCACCACCAATTATGTGTCAGAATCTCTGCATTTTAAGGCCGGCATTCCGCAAGGGTCTGTGTTAGGCCCGCTTCTTTTCTCCATATACATTAATGACTTGCCGGCATGTCTCAAGACAGTTAGGCACCATGTGTACACAGATTATGTGCAATTGTTCCATTCATTTCAGAAAGGTCGTTTGAATGAGGCCGTCTTCAGTGTTAATCAAGACCCTTATGAAGTTAGTCGATGGACTCGCGTCAAGCACTTGTCGTTGAACCCTAAGAAACCGCAGGCTGTTCTGTTTGTTGAGCAGACTGATGCGTTGATGAAACTCCATCCTCTCTCGTGGATACTGTTGTTGGATGGTGTAGTGATTCATTACACGGACAAGGTGTTGATTCTTGGTTTGTTTATGGATAAGGAGCTTACTTATGAAGGTCAAGTCATCGAGATTTGTTCCATTGTGTTCTCTACGATTCGTAGTCTTTGAGCAAATTCTCAACTGTTTCCATTGAAATAGGCGGGTTTCTTTGAAAAATTTTAGCATCTTGCTGATTTTGATGTTTTTTAAGTCTCCAAATATTACCGCTTGCATGCTGAAGTGCTTAGTTCTCAGTCTCGCTACAGACGGGCAGGATGTCATTAGATGTAGTGGAGTTTCGACTTCTTCTTGACTTCTTTCACACGTGTCTACGTCAGTGATGCCCATTTTGTGCAGGTGTCGATTTAGTATCCAGTATCCTGTTATGACGCCAATAAGTAGCCTTAGGTCCTCTCTGGGTACTTGGAATTCCATTTACTACGGCCATCAATAATGATGCTGCTGTGATTGCAATTCGGCAAGTTTCTCCAGAGAAGATCATGTTTATTCTTGAAGACTTCTCTTATCAAATTTCTTTGAGTGCTGTAAAACATCCCTAAAGAGGGATTTGGCCCGTGAAAAGCGGGTTAAAGCCCTCATTGTTCCAGTAGGGGCAGACGGAGAAGAAAGTTTGTAGATTCACTCAAATCAAATGTAGAAGTTGAGAGCCTCCATTAGACGATCAAATGACAGGTTGGCGTGTAGGCAAATGGATCATAATAACAACATAACACCTTTCACGGAAAGGTACCAAATGGTATAACAAGGTGAATGAAGGAAGAGGAGGGGAGAAAGAGAAGAGATAGAAAGAAGAGACCTTAGTGACGTGCAGCAAAGCCATCTTGAGATCTCATTGTGTGTGGAACTTCTTTTCCACACGTCATGAATTTGCATTCAATAATGAGATGCTGAAAGCATAAAACAAATTTGGAAATTTTCCAAGCCAACGTAAAGCTTGTTAGCTCAACTGTCATATTAAAGACAACGAAATATATATTTATCTTTAACTGTTATTTACAGTTTTACACACTTAAAGGCTTTAATGATATCACGAGGAGGATATTTAATTTGTTTCACGACAGCAAATATTAAACAGTAAACTTTTCAGTAAATGCGTCAAGACGAATATTTTTTTAACCGTCGTTGTAGTTACCCCAGAGCGCAGTGTTAACATTTCTTTCGGAAAATATCAAATTGTTCGTCACAAAAAACAATATATAGGAGTGATATTTTGAGCGTCTTTTCATTCAAATTGTGATCGTCGTTTAGGTGATAACGACAAATAATTTCAAGTTTTGTGCCAGTATTAAATTGTACAGTACATATACAAAGCAGCAGAAATGTTGCGTCAGTTATTCGTGCTAGTTATACTAGCATGTCTGACGATTGGCAGCAATAGGTAAAGTACCCCAAATTACTTCTTAGTGTTTCTAAAGAATATTTTGCGCTGATTTGCCTTGATCATCAGTTTGCAAAAAATAGTTTGACATAGCATTTTTTGTGGATACAGTGCGCTTACCCGTTGATGGAGCTACTTCTAACAATTCTGATTCCATGCACAGTCGAAGAATTACGATTTATTGATGAGATAGGAGAAATTTTCATCTATCCACAAGTTAATTTTGAAAGTACCTACTCATCAAATGAATTAAACTTTACTTACAACCAAGCGACAAAATTTCCTCTGTCGAGTTAAATTATTGACTCGACGTGGCTTGCACTTATGTGCAGGGCATATTTAGCTTGCAAAACTTACCGATACGAAGGCAAGGTCTGTAATCCTACTCGTTTATTGAAAGTCTGGGGACTGGCTAATGTGTCGTTGTAAGATAATTATTTGAAGAGAACATTTTGATTTTTACTTTTAATTCGCTATGTAGGGTAAATGCACCAGGTATCGGCCATATTTCAATGCAAAAAGTGGCCGATTACTAATGAAACTATGGTTTGGCCGGAGACTACTACATGACCGATAACTGGTGCATTTAGCCTATTTGAACAATTTATTAGAAGACGTACCTGGATGTACCACGATGTGTCGATAAATCGATGTGAATCATTGCACGTACCATTAAGCGCTGACGTCCTGTTTCGGTTTTTTCCAAGCTTTCTAGAATAAAAAAGAAAAGCTGCCCGTCGTCCACCTAAATTCTATTATCTACCAAAAACACAACTGCACAACCCGAAAAGAAGAATTCAATCTAAAATGAATTTGCCTAATGTATCCATCTGTCACGTTACGTTCCGGTATGTCCCAGCACGTCCGGGTACTTCCCAGTACGTCTCCGTACGTCCCAGTACGTCTTAGTACGTCCCAATACGTCTCAGTACGTCCCAGTACGTTCATGTACGTCCCAGGCATCGATGTGCATCGATGTGCATCAATCTGTAATGATGTGCATCAATCCGTATTGATGTGCATCAATCCGTATTGATGTGCATCAATTTGTATTGATGTGCATCAATCTGTATTGATGTGCATCAATTTGTATTGATGTGCATCAATCTGTATTGATGTGCATCAATCTGTATTGATGTGCATCAATCTGTATTGATGTGCATCAATCTGTATTGATGTGCATCAATCTGTATTGATGTGCATCAATTGTATTGATGTGCATCAATCTGTATTGATGTGCATCAATCTGTATTGATGTGCATCAATCTGTATTGATGTGCATCAATCTGTATTGATGTGCATCAATCTGTATTGATGTGCATCAATCTGTATTGATGTGCATCAATCTGTATTGATGTGCATCAATCTGTATTGATGTGTACGGATCTGTATCGATTTGCACCGATTTGTATCGATGTGCATCGATCTGTATTAATGTGAATGGATTTGTATCGATTTGCAACGATCTGTATCGATTTGCATCGATGTGAATCCTCGTACGTCTCATTATGTTGAAGTTAGTCTCGGTAAGTGCTGGTATGTCCCGGTACGTGCCGGTATGTCCCAGTACTAAGGTTTGAGTCGAATGTTTCATTCAAAGACAAGTTTGATTCGCGTAGATTAGCAATCGATTAGCATCGAGCACATGAAAAAAACCTTTAATTCTAAATCCAGCAGCGGAATCATCGTCAAGTCCATGACTCTACCTGCAGTAATAGTTTTACCTCAGTAATCAATTGAAATAAAAAAGGAATAGATGTTTGTTAAGTTAGAGGAAGTTATTAGAGAATAAAAGGAAGGGATTAGCTCTGTGGTAACGTACTAGCTTTCCACCAAGAATATCCGGGTTCAATCCTTGTGAGGGAAATTCTGCAAACGAGTTTTCTTCAACTTGTAGCATGAAAGTAGCATACACAAGCTTTGAATTCTGGGTAGTTGTGTTGTTTGGTGTCCACAACGAACCGTATACAGAAGAATGACGAATGACGAATTTACGATGAATTCTGTATAAAAATATCTGAGTATGACTTTAGGCGTAGAAAACTTACATCAGATAAAAAATCCTAAGGCTCAGAAAAAAGGTATTTTGATTGTGCGGGATACACCGCATTCACGGGGCTCGTGTAGAATAAGCATGAGTTGTGGCTAGTAGGCTAGAAGATGTACATATCATAGTGTGCACAGACGACCAGGTTCACCAGGCTAACGGGTCTAAAAAGTGTGTAATCTGAATGGGGACGTCTAAATGTGGGAATCTTGCTAAAAATCGAATACATACCTACTTAACGTTCTTTGCGATATCATATTTTAAACTGATTTCAAAAGTTTCTAATTCACGTAGGAGGGTAAGTACACAGGTTATTTCTTTTGTTCTTGTTCAATTTTCACCTAAAACACTTTTCGGCTGCGTTTCGAACTTGGTTGGAGTGACGCCACTTTAATTAAGGATCGGAGTGGGTCTACCCACACCTGACCCACAATTTTAGCGGGTCAACCCACACCCACACAGTTTTAGAACGCAAAGAAAAACGGTTTCTGTGACTTCTCCAACTGTGGGTCAGATGTGGGTCGTCCCGCTTACAAATGAGAAAATTTTAAATTTTTTATACTTTTTGTGTTTGTGTGACGGGGGGAGGGGGTTCTAAAAAACGTCAATTTTTGAGTGAAATTCTTTATAAACGCCTTAAAATAAAGAGATGACAACAAATATCGCTCCTCAACAAGTTGCTGTGTCTGTATGTAGTTACAATCAAATTTTCTATGATAGTTTCTTGATGGTGGTGTCACATCTTCACGTAAACTAAGTTACAAGTTTCCAAATCGAGAAAGTTAAATTTAACTGCGCAAAAATGCCACTTTTAAGCTTCTCAGAAAATTAATCATCAGACAACTGGCAAAAACACATTCTCCCAGCCACATCGTCAAAAGTAAGAAATGAGTTTGAATACAAAATTTCGACCTTGTGAGACATTTCTTGACGACAAAAAATAAAAGCTGAACAAATCAGCAAAAAAAAGCTAAGAAAATTTTACATAAAGAATAATTTAAAATAAATTTCATTCGATGGAAAAGCAATAGAAAACCAAATTTTGCATCAATTGATTTTCATTAACGAAAATAGCACTGCGCCAAACTATACACAATATTTGGACAGTTGGTTCTCTAGTACCTAGTCGCATTTAATTAGTCAATGATGTATCATATGCACAATGGAAAAATCCAAGCGAGATAAATAAGGAATTATTGAAACAGCCGTCTTTTGCCTGGAACATTTACATTGCGGAAATGTATTCGTTTCAATACAGTTCTTTTGTTTTAAATGCAACGTTTACGTCAAGCTACAATCTTAACTTTACAGTCGAACGAAGGTAATCGAAGGAACCTAAGTAAATATTGCCTTAACTCTTGCAATTACGTTCACATTAAATTGAATTAGAAATTGTCGAAAGGGCAATTTGAAACACCCGTCCGAAGGAACGGTGTAGAAACCTCTACTAATATCAACTAAGCCCCCAACATTTCAAAGAAAAAGTTGTAAAAACAAATTTTTAAACAAATTTAAAAAAAAAAAATTCTTCTTTGTACAAGGGCCGATCTTAAAACCAACCTAGAGCACTTAGGAGAGGCCTCTGACTCAAACTTCTATGAACAAAAAAATCTACTCAATGTTCGAGGTGGGCCGACATTAGGACAGATCTATGGCCCTAAGGAGAGGCATCGGATCCATAAGTGAATAAACAAAAAAGTTCGCCTATGTTTTTCTCTTCAACACTGCACAAAAAACCTCATTATTACATGTAGGATCGCGTAGCGTCAGTTGGACCCACGATTTATGCAGAAAAAACACGTTGGGCCCTAGAAGAGACTCAGTTTTAGGACCCTGGTCTAGTCCAAAAGCTCAAAATCAAAAAAGTTTCTTCCATAAATTGTCGCTTATTCTCAGATCTTTCTACTTTTTTCCCTGAAAGACAATCGAAAAATTGATTATGGAACTGAATTTGGGCCAAATCGGTCAAAAACGTGGTCTTTTCAAGGTCGGTGAAATTTTTGACTTATATCTCTGCGAAATCAGCACGGAGATTGTTCTTCAAGTTTTTGAATGAAGGATGTGGATATCAGAAAGTCACGAAAAATAAATTAGTGAAATTAGTGGTTTGAACTGTAGGGTCCTTAATGTGAGCCCAACTCACGCTACGCGACCCTAAACGATAACACGATATTTGGCTGTTTTTCGTGAATATTCCTTTAATGATGAGAATGTAAGTGCAACGTTGTAGAGAAAAAAGAGGCGAACGTTTTTTTACATGGCAATATAGGTCAGAGGCCTCTCCTAGGTGCTCTCGGTCAGTAAAACTGGCTCCAGTACTACAGTAATTTTCGTCAAACTTTCCTTGAAATTTTTTTAAAATTATGGAGAGGGATTTGTTGAAGTTTTTTAGCTTTCGACGTGTTTTTCAATTCTTAATGTCGATGTCGACGTAATTTCATAAGGCAAAATTTGTTTAGATTTAGTTCCGAGTCTTTTTGTAACTTAGATTTGTTCTCTTTGCCACATCTATTCTGATGCTTACGGGTCCCTTGCATATGTTTCAACCTCAAGTCAACACTTCGACAAAAATTGTTTGAGTTGAAGAATTTGTCCACATTTGAAAAGTAAAGTTACGATTTGTAACATGTTTATACTCACCACAAGGAAAGTTGTGTTGTCTCTCATTCGGCTATTCAGAAAGTCTCAACGTTCAGAGGCTTGTTATGTGTGCTTCAAGGAAGCGTTCTTGGTCCACTCTTATTCTTACACTTTTTTCAGCAATATAACTGTCACGCTGATTTAAATTCTTTTACAGTTACTACACCATTGTTGGTCCATCATACATTCAATCGGACTCGACTTACAAGGTGGCATTATTTTCCGATGCCACTTTCCCAACAACCATTTCGCTTACCATCAAAAATGACAAAAAGTTCAGCACAACGCAAAGTGTTCGTCTTAATGCCAGATCTAACAAAGTTGTTGATTTTTCCGTAAGTCCATTTTAGATGAATTCCTTTCCGAACATTTGAAATGTTTCTCACCAACAGCTAGGATCGTTGGAAGCTGGAGAATACAAATTCATAGCTACCGGTCAGAAACAATTAACATTCGTTAATGAGACTACACTCACGTTGCAAGCAAAAACTAAATCTGTTTTTATCCAAACCGACAAAGCAATGTACAAGCCAGGGAATAAGGTTCAGTTCAGAGTGATCGTCGTGGATAAAAATTTGAATCCTGCGAAAATTAAGAAATTGGACATTTTCATCACAGTAAGTAAACTAATTTCCAGTGCTCCTGGCGCCACATTTATTTGGAAAATTTTAGGATGCCTCCCAAAATCGAATCGAGCAATGGCTGGGGGCATCGATTTCAAAGGGCATTCACATTGGCAGCCTTCAGTTAGCAGACACTCCTTGCCTAGGCAATTGGAAAATAAATGTCAATGTTGACGACGAATCATCGGAGAAAATATTTGAAGTGGCTGAGTATGTTCTGCCCAAATTCGAGGTCACTGTGACAGCTCCAAAAGACTCAACATATTCTGACGGCGCACTCATGATAAGCATTAAAGCTCTCTATACCTACGGCGAAAATGTAAAAGGGGCCGCAACAGTTACAATTACTCGTAATTATCCTTGGGACCCATCTCCACAGCCTACAATCGCTCAGAAAACCGTTAACATCGACGGAAATGCTGTCGCTCAGTTTAACATTGCGTCAGAATTGAAGGTCAACGAAAACAATTGGCAAGACGATTTCAAAGTTACAGTTGCGGTCACAGAAGCCTTAACAGGTCAGTGAATAAGGAGTTTGTATCGGCGAATTTTGAATGACTCAAAGTTTAATTTCGTAGGCGTCGTACTGGAGGGGTCAACTGTTGCAACTATTCGTAGACAAAAATTCACTGTCACTAACCTCGACAACACTGGTAACTACAATCCCGGACCCTATACATTGTCCGTAAGTTTTAATAAATGAAAGTCCGACATTTTTTTCCATATTTATTCAACATTTTTAGCTTCAATTTTCGTACTTTGATGGCTCTCCTTACTTGGACAGCGTTAACACCATAACAGTAAGCTATGGCACTAACTACGACAAAACGAATACAACTACTCTAGGTACTGGGAAAATCGGAGCCAATGGGGTGGCTGACATTGAAATAAATTTGCCTTCGATGGACCAAGGTTTCTACATTTTCGTAAGTTTAGTTCAATTGTGGAACCATTTGAAGTTTTCATTTTTTCTTTATTTCATTTCAGGCCAAATTCCTAAATTTCTACGACAATGTGGGATGGTACCAGAAATCCCAGCCATCTGTTCACTCTGATGAAAATTCTCTATCCGTCAGACTTCTTACAAAAGAGTACGCAGTCAAGTTGTGTATAGAAATCGCGTCTTTTCACTTTACATTTCCAATTTCAGTCCGAATATTAAAGATGTCATCTCTGTAGAAGTTTCATCTTCGAATGACCTCTGTGCAGTCAATTATTTATTAACAGCGCGTGGAAACCTAATTTTGTCAAAAACAGAGTATGTCGCCCATACGAAGAGTGTCGTCATCGACTTTAGAGCGACTTTCGACATGGTTCCTTCGGCTCGATTTGTAGCGTATTACATAACACCGAAAGGCAACATTGTAGCTGGCAACGTTCAAATTTCTGTCAAAGGTTTGAATAATCACGTGAGTTCCTGTTGAACCCTTTGGCTCGCATTATTCCTAAACGCAATGTGTTTTTCCATAGGTAAAAATAAAGACTTCTCCAAAAGAGAGACAACCCGGCGAAAGCGTGACTATTTCCATCAAAACTAGGCCTTCGTCCCAAGTTTGTGTACTTGGAATCGATCAGAGCGTCGCACTTCTCAAAACCGGTAAGTTTGATTTTACGTTACCTTTCCTAACCATTTAACGTTCCTTTGGGTATTGTAGGAAATGACATTGTACTGCCCGATGTGTACAATGAGTTGGGAAAATACGAAACATATGGCGGCGGTGGTTATCCAATTATAGATCCGATTCCGATTGGTCCAATGCCAATGCCGGGACCCATTTTTCTTCAACCAGCGGTGGATGTAGCTGTAGCACCACAACCGGAATTGGCTGTAGCACCTGAACGTGTAGCGTCCCGCAAGAAACGGTCCATTTGGTGGCCTGGTGGTGGCGGAAGCAGACACAACTTTGACGTAAGTAATTCAAACGTTGATTGTGACATTCACAAGTGATGATTTTCTTGTGTTACAGAACGCTGGCCTTTTTTTGCTGACAAACTGCAATGAATCACCAATAAGTATGTCTTTGTAGATTTTCTTTCGGACCGCCATTTTCTTTGTATCTTTGGAAGGGAAGGGGAAGGGTACAATGTGATCATTCCAAAAGTATCGCGTTCCAACATTTCTTTTACTGACTCAAGAATCCACAATTGCAGTTTATTTCGATGATATGTTGCTGCCAATGGCACCAGCCGCACCTTTACCCATGGCCCCCATGGACCCAGCCGTTGAAGACTCTCCAACTTCACAACCGACAGCACAAGAAGTTCGAAAATATTTCCCAGAGACCTGGATTTGGAGTTGTACAGATTCCGGGTTCGTTTTTTCTCTCAGTAATTCGTTGATGTTTCTGTCGTTGGGGTCTTATGACATTTCATCAAAGTACAAAAGTTTCAACTCAGAAGCAAAACAGAGAATTAGATCAACCTCAAATGAAACAAGTGGCAACAAGACTGTCCCCAATTGAAGGACTGAATTTCCAGACAATTTTCACATTTTCCAAGTTAACTGGAAAGCTCTTGTATAATTATCATAAGACCGACAAGGGGAAGGGAACAGATCCGTAAAACACCTGGGAAGGCACTTTACCTACCACGCATTGTGACTAATAGGGAAGGATTCAGTTACTTTAGATCTAATGCGTACGATTTTCTTAGAAATCCCCTTCGTTAGTAACAATTCTTCTATTCGTTTCAAACTTTAGTGCAAAGTCTCTTTTCTCATATTTCAAATATTTAATTTTATTTATTGATTAGCTAACCAGTTGGTGTAACGAAAGTTTAATTCACAAAATATTTCAGTTTATTATGACAGAAATATTATGTTTGCCAATGCCGCAATGGGAGGAGGACCAGTTTTGGAGAAGGCCGTTAGTGCACCATCAACATCGTCGCCAGAAGTTCGCAAATTTTTCCCTGAAACCTGGATTTGGAACTGTAGCTTTTCGTGGTTCGTTTTCATTCACTCCACTTGCAATGGAGAATTTTTCTTTGCCTATTTTCCTGTCCCACCGTTCGATGGTGCTGTTTCCACCTACTTTTCCTTCGCTCCGTCATTTCTTTCCTTATGATGATGCTGATGTGGCCTGTCCCACCGTTCGCCTATGATGTTTTCACCTGTTTTCGTTTCATTCGTTCATTACTTTCCTTTCATTCTTTCCAACTGATCCGATCGTTTTCATCTTCCTGAAGTCATTTTCACTGGGCGAGTCGAATAAATCCGACTTTGCGACAACTGTAACTGTCGCAGGCTCAGAAACGGTCGGCTACGCTCAGGAAAGTTAAAACTGAAAATATTCTGGAAGAGAACGTTTAGTGACCTGACCTCATTGTGTCATGGCAAATCATGTTCAGGAAGTTCAAGTAAGGTGAACTCCTGACCTGATGATCAGTTTCTTCACAAGAGTTACGAAGAAGTTCGAAACTACAGAACAAATCCTCAACGGCACATTGTTCCGAAATAACCATTTCACAAATCCATTGGTAAATAAGTCATTTTGTACACCTAGGAGAATAGGGAAATCCTGGATTTACCTGGTTTTTCTAACAATTTCACAGTATTCTCAAAATTGTCCATATATTACTGTTACCCGCATAAACTTACAAGGTTAAATGTTAGGATGGAGCGTTTTTAGGCTTTTATTAGACCCGCACGAAGAACTACGTTAGTAACCATCCCAATTTCGAGCGGGGAGTAGGGGGAAGCTTCGATCATGATCCTTAGATGACGATTCAACAAAAAAAAAATGTCCGTCCGTCACCGCGATAACTTGAGTAAAACTTACCCGATTTTCAAAAACGTTTTTTTCCTGAAAGGTAATTGAAAAATCTTTTATGGGATTGTCGGCCCAAGGACAGTGAGCTAGGGCCGTTTAAGTGGTTTTTGGTCCTTTGTACATAACTAGAGTAAATCTTTTCCGATTTTCATACATTTTTTTTGTTTGAAAGGCCTTGGCCTGCCTCACATTTTATGAGGGAACCTTTTTTTAATTTTGAGGCTCAGCCAGGGATCTAAAACTGAATCTCTACTAGGGCCCAACGTGTTTTTTCTACATAAATCGGGTAAATCTTCTCCGATTTTCAAACATTTCGTTGATAAAACCTTGTCAGACCAAGGCAGCCTGGTGCTGTAATTCTGACAACGCCTATCTTTAAGAAGCAGCGAGGTTATTAGTTAGTAACACGATAGAAGTCGGCACCAGGCTGCGTACTTGGGACCCCTAAAGCTGGGAATAAAGACGGCAGCCTGGTGTAATTTGTTTTCGCCAAATTGGAGGCAATAGTGAGTTGTATAGCACTAGACTGCCTCCTATATTCCCAGATAGATTAGATTAGAATGGGTGGAACGAATTCCCGCACCAAAGCCCCCAATGGGCCTGTTGTACATTAATATTCTCACGTACTCGCTTCTTCACAAATTTTGGAATGTGTGTTCTCTTTGTTAACAAAAAATCCTACGCGTATACGCGTTTACATACATGGTGCAAGAAAACATTTCGGTGAACCGGTAAATGAAATGAAAATTAACCGGTAAACGTTGTACCGGTTTTTTGTTAACCGGTTGCATTCCCTTCTTGTAAGTTTACACGGGTAACCGTAATTATACGGAAAATATCGAGAATACTGCAAAATTGGTAGAAAAACCAGCTAAGTCAAGCATTTGCCTCAACTCCCTAGAAGGGAAATTTACTTTCCCTTGACATACTCAGTAATATGTGCTTTTCCATTCAATTAAAAAAACTAACACACTAACGCTAATACTATGTTTTCATGAAAGATTAGGGATTCTAAATCGAATCTCTATTCTAGTTCCCAAAATATAGACTTGTTCGAAAAAGCACCTGACACAATCACTTCCTGGTACATCACTGGATTCGCCACAAATGAAAAATTCGGCCTTGGCGTAACCGAAGACAAAACTGTTTTCAAAGTGTTCAAGAAATTCTTTGTATCTTTGAACTTACCTTATTCGGCGAAACGAGATGAAGGCGTTCTCATCCAAATAGTTGTGTTCAACTACTTGGCTAGGAAGGTGTCTACCAAAGTTACGCTCGATAATTCATTGAAACAGTTCGAGTTTGTGGATCCACTTACTCAAGTGTACAAGGATAAAGGATGCCCATTGCGTGAGTTTCTATCGCGTTGACAGTGAAACGTTTCTTATAAAAATCACTTTCAGCAATCGAGACATCTCGCTCGAAGACTGTAACTGTAAATGCAAACGATGGCGTATCGTTGTCATTCGTAGTGAGACCGTTGATCGTTGGGCCAATGTTGATCAAAGTAAATTGAAATTTTGAAAATTGTCTCCCAAATTTTTGACATTCAACTCGCCTAGGTCTCGGCAACATCAGCGAGCGCAGGTGACGCCATTGAAATGCCGTTACTCGTTGTAGCGGAAGGAGTTACCCAATACAAAAACAAGGCAGTTTTTGTTGATTTGAGAGAGACTAACACTTTCACAACGAACCTGACTGTCGACATTCCTGAAAAAGTGGTTCCTGATTCTACCAAAGTGCAGGTATCGGCAATTGGCGATGTCATGGGTGTTGCACTGCAAAACCTCGATAATCTCATCACAATGCCATGCGGATGTGGAGAACAGACGATGTTGGGCTTAGCGCCGGATGTCGTGATTTACGATTACTTAACAAAAGTCGGCTTATTGACTCCCGCCTTAAAGACCAAGTTGTTGGATTACATGAAAAAGGGTTACCAAGGGCAATTATCTTACAAACACGACGATCATTCGTTTAGTGCTTTCGGAAATTCCGATAGGTCTGGATCTTCTTGGTTGACAGCATTCGTTCTCAAAATTTTCATTCAAGCGTCGCCTTACATTACTATTGACGAAAATATCATTGCCAAAGGCTTGATCTGGTTGGTAGGACGCCAAGTAAGTGGCTTTGGTGTTTGGCTTCCATTCAGATTGGAAGCCCCAAGGTGCCCGGACTTGATTTTATTTTACAGAGATTTCTTTCTTAGCAAAAGGACGGTCACTTCGATGAACCCGGTAATGTTTGCCATACGGATATGCAGGGAGAAGCATCGAAGGGAGTCGCACTGACTGCATACATTGTTGTCACGTTCCTAGCTGATCCAGTAAGGAAACGAAAATGAAGCGAAAGTCCATTTGACAGTTTCTTTCTAGGCGAAAGCTCAATTGTATGCCGGTGTCATCAACAAAGCATTGGACTACATTTACCAAACTCTTCTTACTTTGGACGACATTTACTCATTGGCCATTGCAACCTACGCAGCTCAGTTGGCCAACTACGAACACAAAGACACTCTCTTACAGAAAATTGAGTCTTTGGCTCAAGTTCGAGGTAACGTCAATCCAAATGTGATTCTGCGAATTGAATTAACTCCATAAATAACAGGAAACCAGAAATGGTGGGAAAAGGTTCGACTAGTCACCCCAACCGATCCCTGGAGTAGACCTCCATCCGTCAATGTTGAAATCACTGGCTACGTTCTTTTGGCATACATCAAGGCTGGCAAGGCTCTCGATTGCTTGCCGATTGTCAATTGGTTGCTCGCTCAGCAAAGTAACTCGGGTGGATTCGGATCCACTCAAGATACGGTAACTATCCAAAAAAATGTAATGTTGACACCAAAGTATGAAATGTTATTTACAGGTCGTTGGCATCACTGCGCTTGCAACCTTTGCTGCCATCATTTCCGGTTCAAATGTCATGTCTTGCACATTCAACTACGCGGCTAGCTCTTCAACAATTAACATTGACCAAACGAATTCCCTCGTCTTACAATCGGTTGAGGTAAGTGCACACAGCACAACGAAATAGGATTTGCGAGTGATTTTCAATCAATTTTAGCTTCCAAGCACAACCAAATCAGTGGCAGTCACTTGCACCGGTAGTGGATTTTCCTTAGTTCAAGTGAGCTACCAATTCAATCTGAACAACGTAGAAGTTTCGCCAAGATTTGTGCTAGACGTGGAGGTGGACAAAAAGTCCAATGATTATAGCTTGGTCCTCAACATCTGCACAAGTTTCATTGCGGGCAACGACGGCAACACCACAAACATGGCTATCGTTGAAGCAGAGCTGCCGACAGGATTTACAGCAGATTTACAGACTACGAAATCGGCTTTAGCGTCAGTGAAGGGTTTCAAAAAGGTTGAAACGAAGAATGGCAACACAGTCATTGTTATCTATCTCGACAACCTGTCGACAGTCCAAGTCTGTCTCCAAGTGTTTGCCTATCGACTATGCCAAATTGCCGATGAAAAACCGGTCGCTGTCATTGTACAAGATTATTACAGCAACGGTGAGGAGTTGCACATTTGATGCCAAAAAATGCTGAGACTAAAACCTGACTTTCTTACAGATCGTCGTAAGACTACATTCTACTCGCGAACTCCTAAGGATGTTTGTTCGATTTGCGACAATGACGAATGCAAAGCGGCGTGTGGCAAGTCAACAAAGGATATACAATGCCCAAAAGCCACAGGTCGCTAGGTGTGGTAATTTTGTCTAGTGACACGTTGATATTGACGTAACTGTTGAAAGAAAAATTCAAAATTCTAATGAAAATAAACATTTTTGGCTTTTTATCGTTTAATTGTTTGTAATCTATTAATACAACTCAACATCATTTGATAATAGAGCGCAAGTTGTCATCCTCACTAGTTCACATCTCGACCTGCAAAAACGATCGTGAAGTACGCTTCTAGTCAGGTCCTACAACAAGAAAAGAAAAAGTCTAGAAAAATCCGGACATCAAAAGTGCAGTAAAAATACTTCAACCGTATCCTTTCATTTCGCCTCCTAGTTAGACCCGTACGAAGTACAAAGGTCCTATACTGCCGTCGTCATAAGGAAAAAAACTTAGAAAAAATCAGCGGATCACCTCTGCCATGATCTTTCAGATTTGACACGAAAAAAAAATTAAGTAGCCAAATTTTTGGCGTGTGAAATCTGAACGCGCAGAAAAGTTCTTACGTTGGGAGGGTCCGACATTTGTGACGCATTTTTTTAATCAAAAGTGAAAATATTTCAAAAGAATTTTTTGTGTTCAGAAGCTGTAAGCGTCACCCAAATTGATATCAGTTGCTTTGGAGGACTTGCGCCACGTTTCCCTTTCAAAAAAAGTTTTTGATGTAATATCAGTATTTTTGGAAGAAAAGAAGAAACAAATTTTGGAGAAAGAATTTTCATCGAAAAAAATTTCCGGCCAAAAAAAAATTTCCGACGAAAAAAAATTTCAGGCGAAAAAAAATATCGCTGAAAAAATTTTTTCGATGAAAAAAGTTTCGACGAAAAAATTTTTTTGGCGAAAAAAAAAATTTTTCGGCGAAAAAAAAAATTCCGGCGAAAAAAAAAATTTCGCGAAAAAAAAACATTTTGGCGAAAAAAAATTTGCGACAAAAAAAAATTCCGGCGAAAAAAAATTTCCCACGAAAGAAAAATTTCCGGCGAAAAAAAGCGGCAACAAAAATTTCCTTTGACACGAAACTTCTATCTCCAACTGAAACAAAAATTGAAAAAAAAATTAATTTTCTTCCTAAGTCCGTCCCATACCACTGTCGACCATTTTGTTGGTTATCCTGACAAACTACACACCCAATCCAACAACTTTCATTTGACACGAAACATCTTTCTCCAACCCAAAAAAAAATGTTTAAAAAATTTAATTTTCCCCCTATTATTATTAATCGTATGGTTTACATTTTATCATCTAGTATCTAACATTTTCTCTTTCTATTCTATTACAATTAATTATGTCTAAGTTTGTATCTTATTTGTTATGTTGATATTTACGATGAATTCATCGGGAGGTCACGTAGTAACAGGTCCGATGAGCCAAAGTGATAGTGTTGTGCATTTTGTGCGATCCATTGAGAATGGCCACCATCGTTCACACCATGTTCGTGGTCCCGCCATATTTTTCGAATGTCGTATATGTCCAGTACAGCGCCATCTATGGGGGATTTGTGGGGATTGTGCCAACGTTTTTTCCCATCCATTTATTGCTTGACATTTCTGTCTTGTCGCCGTTGGCATGCATTGTATGCGTGTTTTGTATGCAGGAATGTCATATGCTTGTGACGTCACATATGAACAGTGTTTTCCTGATACATTTTCGTCGCTCCACAGCGACTACCCAATTTCAAGTAGCTTGGGTGGACTTAGGGACTTTGTACAATGTATTATTTCGTTGGAGAAAAATTCCTACTATGCCAACACCGGGGATCGAACCCGGGTCATTTTGGTGGCAGTCCAGTGCGCTCACCACTGAGCCACCCGTCCCATAAATTTTCCCCCTAAGTCCGTCCCATACAACCGTCGGCCATTTTGTTAGTCACCCTGGGGTCATTCTTTGTGAAATCACCCAAACTCAAAATGACGCGTTCGAGGAACCTAATGAAATTGTGACGGGTGATAGGGCTTATTGATATTAGAAAATTTTGGAAGACATATTTCCGGGAAGAGTCTTAGTTTAGCTGGCACGACTACTCAAAAATGCATTAAAATCGGGTACAGTCATTTCTTTAAAATTCTATAACTTTTTACGGATAAATCCAATTAAAATGACTATGGCTGATTTAGACAGACATTAGATGAAGCTTTTAGGTAAAAACGAGATCGATTCGAAAAAGTCAATTTTCTGGCCTCCGCAGGCCTTCAAATTGAAAAATTCGAGTTTTCGAGATGAGTTCCCTTCTTGATTTTTACTTTCACATCAAAAAAAAACCTTACTTCATTTCTCACATACCCTGAAAAAATTGCGGTGGGGAGTTTTCTCTTCATCAAGGAAAAAAATGAAAAATGAACATTTTCACCCATTTTTAAT
The DNA here is from genome assembly GCA_029228625.1 of Pseudolycoriella hygida. Lineage (NCBI taxonomy): Eukaryota > Metazoa > Arthropoda > Insecta > Diptera > Sciaridae > Pseudolycoriella > Pseudolycoriella hygida. The sequence goes on along the minus strand of WJQU01002003.1, from coordinate 1,955 downwards.
TTTTTTCTCGATAAAGAGAAAACTCCCCACCGTAATTTTTTCAGGGTGCCACTTGCACCTATAATAACCTCGATAACAGCTTGTCCTCTAAACTGCACTTTAACCGCTCAATTACCATTAATCTCGCACTGACTTGAACGATGCAATAATTTTGTAACGCGATGTAATAAACTAAAAAACAATCCTTTGAAGACCGGTACGTACGAAGTAAAAAAGAAGTCTCATAGGTTCACTACGGAATTTAAAACATGGATTAGATTGACACAGAGTGAGTCTAAGTTCAAATTTAAGCAAAATCGGTGAACTCTTTGTGGAGATATTGTCCCAGAGATGCGGTTTAAGCCCTGGGTCGATCCTAAGATGCCATGGTTAAAGAGCATTTTGATGCCAATGGAAGCATGGGCACCATAGATCAAGGCAGTGCTTTGAGTCGGACATTTTTTCGTGAATAATCCCTGGTTCAGATATAATAAGATTGGCAGATAAGAAATGCAAAATGTTAAATATGAAGAATTAATTTGATGCAGAAACGTACTCTAGAGGGAGCGTACGGGTCTTTGCTTTATGCTTGCAATAAATCTTCATCTTCTGGTAAATTAATGCCGACATACTTTTCAATTCAATACTTCATCAATTTTAAAAAACACGTGTGCTTAAACGTGACTTCGATTAAAAGTATGCAATTTAGAGGTAAAAACAAGCAGGTGAACAAAGATATCAGACTTTTACTTTTTTATGATGAGCATTTTTGTAGATTAAACATAAAAATATTATTAGATACCTAGGCTCTAGTGCATACCGATTGAAATGGAGCGCAGAGTCCAATAAACAGCAAAGGACATAAATGTGCAAGATATGGCGTTCATTTTAAGATGCTATAGTGTGCTGCGTTACATTCTCTTAAGAAACCCAGTCCCTTGAAATGTGTCATATATACACTGATGCTATCTCTCTCACTCTAACGAATTCGAAATATAGTTGTCTCACTCGTACTTATGGCAATTAAAAGTTAATGTGTCAACTGTTTAGTAAAAATAATAACAATAATTCCAGCGGTGCTCAGTCGGGAGCAGCGGGCAGTACTGATTTGTGTAACTGACAGATAGTGCGGATTATCCACAATATAGACCATTCTCTCTTTCGACTTTATCACGCGTTAATACATCTGGGAACACCTAAACGCGTCCTACTGTCATTTTCTCTAATGGGGTGAAGAAAAACAGACTGCGGCCCTGTTTGGTGAATAGAAGTGGGAACCACAGCTGCCTACTTCAGCGTGTATTCATTGTTTGGGAATTACTGACTTATTTACAGCCTTGCTCGGCTGTATTCCGAGCTACCTCAAGATCTACGTAGTTCTGCAATTTCTTTGAGTTTCCAAATGTTATTGCACCGTTGAGCTTGTGCTTTGACAGTTGAATTTATTTCATCCATTGTTGATCGCCGCTGTCGGACGCCCTCTATTTATGTGTCCTTTTGAATTGTATATGAGTACACGGCTTTGTCTCGCGGTGTGACTGATCAGGCAAAATTTCCCTTTACAAATTTCCATGTTTATATCATTTTGGATCGTTACTTCGTTTTTCTCCACAAATCGTTGCTGCTTATTGGGCCAGAATATTCCTAAAATCCTTAGAAGACAACGGTTTACAAACACTTGTATTTTGTTCTTTATCGTCCAAGTGACCAGCCAAGTCTCATAGCCTGACAGAAGCACAGAGACTACGCACGATCTAAAAATGTGCAGCTCAGAAACAGTGTTAAAAGTTTTTATGATATTCTGAGTCTATTTTTTCGGATCATTTATCCATTTTCATATACGGTGACAATTTAGTGTGCAGTTAGCTTGAATATGCGATCGGATCTGTAGTTTGGACATTGACAATACTAGTAAATTTCCTGGAGCACCTAAATGTGGCTAATTTTTTAAGGATTTACCAGGAGCATGATCAGCG
>WJQU01002002.1:0-22665 GCA_029228625.1 Pseudolycoriella hygida | reverse complement strand
GTCATCTTTCTGTCAGCAGTGAGAGGTGGGAAGAAAAGTACTTTTCGACCCACTACTGGTCTGAAAAAAGATGTTCAAATTAGAGGTGTGCGGGTCGACCTTTTTTATAATCCCGACCCGAACCGAGCCCGAACCAAAATGAAAATTCAAACCCAATCCAAACCAAACCCGATCCAAAATGAAAAGTCAAACCCGAACCCGATCATTTCTTAATTTTTCAGTGTCAATGCTAATATAAACATAACCAAAGACCCGAACGTATCAGAATAGATGTGGCAAAGAGAACTTATCTAAATATACAAATAAGCAAACAATCCAACGTTTTCTGTTCTTTTATAACTGTAAGAATTTCAAAGATCCATTGAAATTATCCAAGTGATGTCAAAGGCCCTACCGAAGTACGTCTCAGACCATTCAAATATAGAAAATCTTATATCCAAGGACTAAGTCATTTTCCCCTAAAACCCTGAAACACGTGTTCTCTTAAATTTAATTCTCTACAGCTTTGGCTTTGACAGTAAATCTACATTTTGCATAGTTAAGGAAATATAGACGAAAAACTGTTTTCGTATACGGCCAAGAATCTCAATTTCGTCCATTTTATTTGTCCCAGTGCCCCGCCCCCGACCCGATTCCCACAAAATTTTTTCCCCAATTTTCGGACAACAAATCCTTTCATTTGACACCAACATGAGCAATTTCCGTGCTAGACTTGCTGAGATATTTGCGAAAAAGCTTCACCGACCCTCAAAAAACCATGTTTTTGGTCACTTACTCGACCATATCTCCGGAACTACTTAATCGATTTTGCTCATCTTCGAACTTGAATCATGGGAGGCATGTACCTTTCAGGGAAAAAAAGTTAGGCTGATCGGTTGAGCCGTTTGGAAAAAAAGTGGGGACATTTTTTTCATTGTTGATTCGTCATCTCTAGACGGAATAGATGCATCCCCCAACTCCCACCTCGACCTACCCCATGTTACAATAAAATTGTTTGTAGTAAACGTATAGGACCTTTGTACTTCGTACGGGTCCAAAGATAATCATAAATCTAATTTGTATTGTTTGGTGATTACAAAAACTTAGGGATAATTTCTTTATTTTTAGATTTCATTTTTTATTTTTTAGCAATCAATTCTTATTAAGAGCAGAAATGTGAACTGTCAAATTTGCGATGTTTTTTTGTACAGAATCCTGCGTTAATAACAAATTATTCGAAATTATTGCTCATGTACTGTGAGAGGATGACTATTATGCAAATGCAAATAATAGATGAATCAGAACTCAACAAGTTTAAGTATCTTCTATTTGGACGATGGAACGATCGGTGGTGACTATAAAGCCATTTTAAGGGACTTCAAAACCATAAAAGAGGAATGTGGTAAAGCCGGACTACATATCAATCCTACAAAATGTGAACTTTTCTTCTTTTCTGATGTCGACCAAGAAATAGCAAGTCAGTTCGATCTTATATCGCCCGGAATTTGTATCGTCAACGAATTTACACTAATCGGAACGCCAGTCACCGACAACGCCTTTGACAATGTTTTCGGCAAAAAACTGAGCGAATTAAAATTGCTATTTGAACGTCTGCGGGAATTGGACAATCGACACATTGCATTCTACATCCTCAAGAATTGTGTTGCTATCCCAAAGTTGGTATTCCTCCTACACGCAATCACATTGACTTGGAAACGCTTACGAGTTCCTTCTTAGAGTTCGGGACACAGCTTTGCCTGCATTTCTTTCTTCAGTTAACGCAGTTTCTTATTTGGTTAGTATCATGTTACACCTATCAACGCTGACCATCGAAGAAATAGCTGGATATGAGGATAGTCTAAACACATGGAATAGCACATATCCGGACGCAACATTTCCTGTTCCGGCAGAATTTCAAAAAAGCTGGGACACAATAGTGGTCAACAGTTTGGTTAGCAGTTTGCAATTTGAACGAGACGAGGACCAAGCGAGAATTTTAGCCGTGCGTAGGCCTGAGTCTGGTGCGTGGCTGCATGCATTGCCGTCAAAGTCAATAGGTAAATTGCTCGGCAACAATGCATTCAGAATAATAATGGGTTTGCAGCTTTGGGTTTCACCCCATATTTGCATTTGTGGTTCCCGAGTGGAAAAGAATGGTCTCAAATGCAAAAAAAGTGCAGGTCGTCACGCATGTCACGCCAAATTGAATTGTGTCATTAAACGAGCACTTGCATCAGCTGATGTACCATCGAAGTTGGAACCTCCAGGTTTAGCCCGAGACGATGGCAAGAGGGTCGACGGAATGACGTTGGTCCCTTGGTCGAAAAGAAGTAGAACATGCACAGACACCTTCGCACCAAGCAACATAAAATTTAGTAAAAAACAAGCAGGAAAGGCGCCTGAGGACAAAGCTAAAAGGAAAGTAAGGAAATACGAGGCGTTGATCAACCAGAACTACATCTTCGTCCCCGTTGCGGTGGAGACAATGGTTCCATGGTGTCACGAAGCGATAGGTTTTTTCAACGATCTCAGTAAAATGTTGAAACAAAAATCGAATGAACCATGGTCCAAATCCTTTCTGATGCAGAGGCTAAGTATGGCAGTGCAGTGTGGTAACGCTGCAGCGGTCATGGGAACATTCCGAGAAAATGACAGGATGGACGAAGTTTTTTATTTACTGTGATCGTAGTTTATGTTTGTAATTCCAAAATTTTATGTACTAATGCTGACTAAAAATATAGAATTAGTATCAAGGTACAAATTTGCTCTAAAATAACATCGCAGTCTAACTTGGAATGCAATGATTTTTCAGAGCAAATTTGTATCTTCATACTTAAGCTTTCCGAATTCTGATTCATCTATTATTTGGGTACGAGTCATCCACTTACAGTACTTGAGCTATAATTTTGAATAATTTGTTATTTACGCAGGAATTCTCTTCTAAAAAAAACATCGCAAATTTGGCGGCTCACATTTTTGGAATGTGCTCTTAATAGCAATACTTTAAACACATGCCCATTGAATATAATTAGTTTCATATGAGAAAAAATGAGTGAAAATAACGGAAGTGGCTTTTTCCCGCTACTTCTAACATGAGTTAGGCCTACTCCATGGACGTTACAGCCTGAGCCTCTCAATCAATTTTCATCTCATTTTTTTGTTTTTTCTTTGTTAGTTTTTCGAGGTTGATATCTTCAAAAGCAGAAAACCAAGTTCCCACCACTTTTTCGCTCGTACTTTCAGAAGGCGTTTTTACACCGTTTCTTCGGGCGGGTTTTTCAATATTTCGCTATCGGCAATTTCCAATCCAATTTAATGTCGACGTAATTTCATACACTTAAGAGTTAAGGCAATATTGACGTTCGAGTCTTTTCGTAACATCAACTCTGTTTGCCACATCTATTCTGATACGTACGGGTCCCTTGCATATGTTTTTAGTTTGTATGGATCTGAAAAATGTAAATAACTACCCAGAAATGCACCTGCCGACCTAGAACATGAAACGGTCCAAAGAAACCTCTATGTACTTAGTTTCCGAGCAAGCTGAGCTGGATCACAGAATGAAATTTTATCGTATATGTACCAATTTGGTCTTCTCTTCTGAAAAGAACTTACTCTTAGACTATGGAAGGTGGAGGAGATGTGATTCGTTGCTAAGGGAGTGACTTGAGCGGATGGGTAGTGGTCGACGTTATTATTGTGTCAGAATCGTAATAATTTACCTGCTAGAGTCGAGCACCCCAACGATTTCAAAAATGATCAACTCAAACATAGTTAACGACAGTGCAAATGTAATTGAAAAAATAAGCTGGACAGAGACGTGGCGAACTTCATAATTGCGGAAAAGTTGTTTCACAAAAAATATCCAACCACCGGCAAAAAAACAAATCTACAAAACAACACGGAAATAATAATTTTGTCCATACGATTGGATATGCGAATTAGTTTTGATTTACCTGAGATACAAAAATAATAATCGTGTCCTCAAGAAATCCCATGGTTGAGACGGTTTGTTTGCTAGTTCTAAATTATTGACTTATTTACATTTTCCACATTTAAAAACTTAAATATTGCGGCTTGAAAAGATTGTTTTTGTTTGTCGTGTTGACATCTCGTCGCACTCATTCTTTTTCTTATGGAATAATATTGCACTTATTTGGCCTTCGTTGTCAATATACTCACATCAGTCATCATATATACAACAAGCTTTTATTTTGCAACGGATAAAAGAAGAGTACGACATTCAGTCTTAAGAGATGGCGTTACTTTCGTCTCATAGAGATGAATTAATTGAGAGATCTGTTTTCTTTTGTGAAATTTAAAGGTGTATGTCGTCAGTACCCCCCAAATTTGTGCTAGCATGGAAATTGGGTCTGAATTTGTGCTGTCGAATGGTACCAGTCCTAGAATTTGTGCTGCTCTGGGAGCCGAAAACGACTCGATCGAAAATTGAATTTTCCATTTTTCGTCATTTTTGTGTGGGGAGTCCTTTTAATTTAAATTTCTCCGAACTCAAATTGGTTTCCCGAATTAGTGCTCAATTTGTGCTGGCTAATGGTAAAGTTCCCAACATTCGAAGTTGTCGGAGCGCCGAGCACAAATTGATAAAAAAATAAAATTTTTCATTTTTTCGTTAATTTTGTATGGGAAGTTTCTTTAGTTTTTGTCAAATTGGTTTTCCTAATTATTTCTGAATTTGTGCTGGATAGCTGAACCGCTTCAGCAGTCTTTGTAAGAATTCTACAATTTTTCCTTTTTCATCAATTTTTGATTTCTCCACTTCGAGTCGGACGTACTCTAAAATATTTTTCGCAAAATTTTGCATTTATTTGTCATTTTGATCATGAAATCGGTTCACACGATCCTGAGATATGAACTTTTGAAAATTTGAATTTTCATACAATTCAAAATTTTCTTCGAATTTTACTTCTCTATATTATTGGTATTTACACTATCATAAATAAAATGTATTTGATTGTGTATTTGAACGTGTTTACAACGAAACTTTCGTGAAAAGTGATAACATCGATGATACATTACTCTTACGTAATCTCAATTTATTTGTTTAATTGGATGTGTGACATTAGGTGATCCAAAAATGTATGGGAAAATTAAAATGTCGAAAAGTGGGGGCCCCAGCTCTCAAACGATCTCAAATGTATCCCTGATCAAAAGTTAATATGGAGTAAACTCAATCCGGAGTGATCTAGGGGGCTCCCAAGAGCGAAATAGCAGAAAAAACATGAAAATCAGATATGAGCATTTTACACAGATACTGATAGTAGAGAGCATGTTAATGTGTTAATTTGATTCAATGCTTCTATTTTTGAGCTTGTAGTGGTGAATTAATTTTTTGCTCAGATCACTCCGGATTGAGTTGGATCCATATTAATTTTTGATCAGGGATACATTTGGGATCGTTTGAGCGCTGGGGCCCCACACTTTTCGACACTTTATATTTTTGGACCACCCTAGTGTGACATGTTTGCGGATAATTCTTATTCGATACTTCATGTCTAGGCATTCTTATATTAATGGTACACACGGAATCTAGAGCTCTCACGTTTTGAATCTTTATCCATAAAGTAAAAAATTTTAAGTTTCCATTCCTCTCATGGACTAACTTAAATCGTATCGAACTGATCCCATAAGCCAACAAAAATTCAGCTAATTAGTTCTGAAAACTAGGTTGACAAAAATTAACGAAACTTCATATGCAAATTAATGGGAGAAATAAAAATTTCGATCTTTTTACCATTAGCCAGCACAAATTGAGCACTAATTCGGGAAACCAACTTGAGTTTGGAAAAATTTAAATTAAAGGGACTCCCCATACAAAATTAACGAAAAAATGAAAATTTTGATTTTTTATCAATTTGTCCTCGGCGCTCCGACTACTTTGAATGTTAGGAACTTTACCATTAGCCAGCACAAATTAAGCACTAATTCGGGAAACCAATTTGAGTTCGGAAAAATTTAAATTAAAAGGACTCCCCATACAAAAATGACGAAAAATGGAAAATTCAATTTTCGATCGAGTCGTTTTCGGCTCCCAGAGCAGCACAAATTCTAGAACTGGTACCATTCGACAGCACAAATTCAGGCGCAAATTATAGACCCAATTTCCATGCTAGCACAAATTTGGGGGGTGCTGACGACATACACCTGAAATTTAATAAATTGTTCCGATAAGAATTCAGTTGGATGTGTAAAGTGGTAGAAGATGCATTCGTTCGTGCGAATTTTTTCTCGTTTTAGACATCGCATGAAATTTGGGAATTCTTTTTTTGAATAAGATTTTGAATTATCTAAACACAATCGCACCAATCAAAGTTGCTTCTTGATACAAAATTATCTCGTCCTCTTTAAAAATAAATAAATGCTGTGTGCAAGCTTTACTACCTTACTGATAAGTTAGTAAAGTTTGTCACTTCGGACAAGATGTTATACTTGCTATTCGCTATACTGCTGTTCACTACTCCAGTTTTTCCGCAATCAATCGACTCTTATCGCTTGCCGAATAATACAAGACCAGAAACATATGACCTGACTATACGTACCTGGATTGATGATGGAAATTCGACATTCACCGGATCTGTACGCATTGGAATCGTTGCTATCGAATCGACAAGTTACATTCGATTGCATCAGAACGTCTTGAATCTGGAAAATATTACTGTGCTGTCCTGGGATGAAGTTCCAATTGCCATTGGGGAATACTCAATCAGTCCAGAACATGAATTTCTCACAATTCCTCTAATTGGAAGTAATTTAACGCAAGGGTTGAGATATTTTATAGACATCGATTATGTGGGGACTATGAATTCCTTTAGCGGTTTTTATCGATCGTTTTACGATATTGGTGCCACACGCTTCTGGTTTGGATCCACTCAATTCGAAGCGACGTATGCACGCACTGCATTCCCCTGTTACGACGAGCCTTTCATTAAGTCTAATTTCACTATTCGTATCACTCATGCGGACACTTACGCAGCTTTGTCAAACATGCCAGTCAAATCTGTGACACCAAAGTAAGTTTTATAAAAAAAAATATTATTTTCTGAAGAGTTCGATTTCATAGTACCGACGGATCTGTAACGACGGAATTCGAAACTGCTCCACCAATATCAACGTATCTCATTGCGTTCCACGTATCAAATTTTCCGCACATCTCCAGTTCTCCAGTTGGTACAGTACCTCAACGAGTTTTTTCAAGATCAACTGTAACCAATGCAACGGGATTAGCCTTAGAATCCAGTGAATTACTGTTGGAAGCATTATCTGAATATATTGGCGTGGAATATTCACTACCGAAATTAGATCACGTAGCCGTACCTGGGTAACTAAGCCTAGAAAGTAAAAAAAAATTAACAATTTTACCTGAAGCAGGAAATGTCATCTCAATGGAATTACCGATACTCAAGTCAACGTACTTTTCACTACATCGAATACGAAACTTGTATATTTCTCTTCCCAAATGAGACGCAAAAATTAAAAAATGTGTCTCTCAGTAAGCCGTAGTATATGCTATGGGAAGCGAAAGTAAACAGAAGAGAGGTGCGAAAGTAACTGTCGCAACAAAAATAATTCGTCATCGACTTTACTTCGATCAATGCGCAACAAATCTGTGCGCCGGTGGTACCTCGTTTGGGCGCCAGGGGATAAATTAAATTTCTTTAAATTCTTTTTTGGGTTGGAGGTAGATGTTTGGAGTCAAAGGTAAAGTTGTTGGGTTGGGTGTGTTGTGTGTCAGGGAGACCAACAAAATGACGGACGGTGGTATGGGACGGACTTAGGGGGAAAATTAAATTTTTTTACATTTTTTTTTGAGTTGGAGATAGATGTTTCGTATCAAAGGAAATTTTTTTCGCCGGAAATTTTTTTCGCATGAAATTTTTTTTCGCCGGGACTTTTGTCGCTTAAGTTTTTTCGCCGGAATGTTTCGCGGAACCTTTTTTCACGAAATTTTTTTTCGCCGCATTGTTTTTCGCTGAAATTTTTTCGCCGCAAATTTTTCGCCACAAATTTTTTTCGCCTGAAATTTTTTTCTCCACAAATTTTTTTCGCCGCAAATTTTTTCTCCAAAATTTGTTTCCTCTTTTCTTCCAAAACTACTGATATCACAACAAAAACACTTTTTAAAAAGGAAATGTGACGCAAGTCCTCGTTCCTTCTTCCAACACTACTGATATCAATTTGAGTGACGCTTACAGCTTCGGAACGCAAAAAATTTCTTTGAAATATTTTCATTTTTGATTAAAGAAATGCGTCACAAATGCCGGACCCTCCCAACGCAATAATTTTTCTGCGCTTCAGAAGGTACGAGGACTTGCGTCACATTTCCTTTTTAAAAAGGCTTTCGTTGTGATCGTTTCTATCCACGAAGAAAAAGCTTCAATAATTTATTTTATCCACCGCAGTGCTTCCCTGGGGGGTTAATACATTAATTGTTGGTGTCAAACTTTGTTTTGATTTTCACCACCAAATAAGAATATCTACCTCGAAGATAAAAAAATTGCCCCGCTAGTGCATAATGTACTATTAATCGATGTCCCACCGAAAACTTGTCATTACATGTATATGTGCACCCCACGGAAATTACTCATTACTTGTATGTCAGGGAAACTTCTCATTACATGTATATCTGCATGTAATGACGTTTTTTCGGATGGGACACCGATTAAAATAGCACATAGTGGGGAGTGCTTAGTAAGTCATCCATTCAGGATCATTTCGTGACACTCGCAAACTCATTCGTGTATTTTTAAGCAACTCGCTTTAAAAACTGTTTTTTGACTGGTGCAGTTGTATACCTCGCCTTCGGCTCGGGATACAATATCTACACTCGTCAAAAAACAGTTTTCAAAGCTTTTTGCTTAAAAACACCCTCTTGAGTTTGGCTCATTTCACAAAATTGATCCTTCATGTAATGACTTACTTCCGCACCCCCACTGTAATCTACTATTTTCAGATTTCCTTCTTCATCAATGGAAAACTTTGGATTAATCACTTACGCGTAATTGTTCTCCAAACGAAACTCTTTGGACAGTAATCCTAAGATAATAAATGTTTTTTAGTGAATTCTTTTCTCTGTTCGATGGAAGTGTTGATTTCTTTACTAGAAAATTGGAAGCCATTTTAACTATCTCACATGAAGTATCTCATCAATGGTTCGGTAATCTGGTAAATTAGTTCGGATACTCCGTCTTTTTGTATCTAATTCTTTTCTACAAAGGTGACGCCAAGCTGGTGGACATACCTGTGGATGAAGGCAAATATCAGACAAATATTTACTTTAGTTTTCATTGATGTTCTATTTTACAGGAGGGATTTGCCACCCTTTTTGAATATTTCGGAGTTGATTTGGTGAGTTTCTTACTTTCAAATACCTAGACACTTTCAAATACTCTTAAAATTTGCTATGGTGGTTATTCCATGTGAGAGAGTAAAAAACAATTGACGGCTAATATTCACATAAAGTGAAACAATCACAAACGAGATTCCCGCTCCGATACTCGAATTGAGTGAACGTGAATCGGGTGTGGTCGTGTAACAATCGTTTCTTAACCGTAACCGCTATTAGCGGTGAAACGATATTCAGTTCATAATTGACTATTAATCGGTCCGAAGAATTGAATATGTAAACATCTGGCCTGACCTGAAAAAGAATTAAATAAAATTTATGGAATGGGATGCGTGAAACGATTCCAAATTGGTTGCGCGGGAGAGAAAGGGGAAGTTTCTTGTAATTAAGTCGAGGTAAATAGCTTCCCGGGATGATCCATTGGGATCACGGTTCGATTGGAACCAGTCGAATGGTCGGATGATCGACGGGCTGGTTATGAGATGCGCTTTATTTTTGATGCAACCAGATTGAAAAACTTTGGCGCAAAACACTTCATAGTGATTGACTCGTGCTCGAAAACGGCTCCATAACTTTTCTTGAAATTTTGCAGGGAACCGTCGGGTGGGCATTTTACGCCATAAGATATTTTAAAAAAAGGAGGGAACCGGCCTCGTTTGGGCGCCAGGGCTCTTAGAAGGCGCCATATTTATTTATCCGTATGGTAGCATCGATATGTTCATTATTTTTTACAATTACATTTCTTATACACACATTCTAACGATGTGATGTAGTAGTTTACTCGGTGCTTGATATTGCCGGGAGGATAGTAGAACTAACAGGTTCGGCAGCCATGGTGATGATATTATACGTTTGTTCTGTGCGAGCCAACAGGCTATCATCGTTCACACTTGTTCGGTGCCGGTCATATGTGTGTGGTACTGCATTTCTAGCGTCAGCGCCATCTATGAGGGGCTTGTCGGGTTTTTTACTTGTCAACGAATTTTCCATCTATTTCTTCGTTCGTCTCCAAGATGACGCTATTGTGCCATGGTGGTACATCGAATACCGAAACTACACAAATTCTGAAGCTTGGGTCAGCTTAGGGACGCTATACACTATCAGTTAATCACAGAAAAAATCCTATACATCCCGGGGATTGAACCCGGGTTTTCTGCGTGGAAGGCCAGTGCGTTCACCACTACGCCATCCCATCCCCCATATAAAGTGCATGTAAAAGAATGTTTTGTATGTGTGTGTTAGTGCAGGGGCGCCGACTTTGGTTTGGGTCATTGGGGGCTCAAACAAACTACAACAAAATATCAAGGGACGTTGACCCACATCTAAAATTCAGAGAAAATTTGGGTACGCTACTGCGGTCTATTTGAAGGAATGTCTGAAAGCAGTAAAGACTGCGAGCAAAAAATTTTTGAAAGCAATTTTCGTTTTGTTCTACCGAAAAGTTAGTATTATGGGGTCTTCAATCACTACTGCATTTGTCAGTATAAAAGCTTCAGTCAGTATAAAAGCTTCAGTCAGTATAAATTTTCAGTCAGTATAAAATTTCAGTCAGTATAAAAGCTTCCCGTGAATCAATTTGCGATTGATTGTATCAACTTTGATTTCAAAAGACATTTAACTGAAACGATTTTTAATTGATACATCCAAATGTATGTGACCCTAGGCCGGTGCTTGGGTTGGCCGAGGACATAAATCATTGATTTGTTGAACAAGTTGTTGAAGGAAAGTTACGATCGTTAGTATATAGCTACATAAAGGTAGTACATAGCTAGAAAAATATAGTAGTGCAACGAGTTTTCGGTATTGGCTTTAAACAATTTCAACATTTTGGTGGTTGCTAAAAGAATTGATAAATAAGTTGACCCTGAGAGCATGAACAAAATATTCGGGGGATCGATTTGAAACGGGGTCGTGCGGATCTGAGAAAGCGTTTGCGTATAGTTTCTCGTTTTTTATTTTTTTTTTACTTAATCAATTTAATTTTCTCAATGGGGGCTGAGCCTCCATGAATTTCTTGCGTTGGGGGCTTGAGCCCTCGAGCCCCCATGAAGTCAGCGCTCCTATGTGAGTGTATTCAAAGTTTGGGTCCAATGTGAGCCAAATTTTTGAACTGTGTTAGGATGGAGATTGGAGATAGATATTTGGTATTAAAGGAAAAGTTGTTGAGTTGGGTGTGCGGCGTGTCAGGGTGACCAACAAAATGGCAGACGATGGTATGGGACGGACTTGGGCGGAAAATAAAATTTTTTTGTTGGAGATAGATGTATCGTGTCACACTAAATTTTTTTTCGCCGGAAATTTTTCTCGCCGGATATTTTTTTCGTCGGAAATTTTTTTCGCCGGAAATTTTTTTTCGCCTGAAATTTTTTTCACCGGAAATTTTTTTTCAACTGAAATTTTTTTTCGCCTGATTTTTTTTCGCCGGAAATTTTTTTTCGCCGGAAATTTTTTTTCGCCGCAATTTTTTTCGCCGTCTGTTTGTTTCTTCTTTTCTTCCAAAACAAAAATCCTTTTTAAAAGGGAAACGTGACGCAAGTCCTCATTCCTTCTTCCAAAACAACTGATATTAATTTGGGTGACGCTTACATGTTCGGAACGCAAAAAATTCTTTTGAAATATTTTCACTTTTGATTAAAAAAATGCGTCACAAATGCCGTATCTTCGTACGGGTCGCTTACTCAATTGTTTTTACAGAAATTCGTTGAAATTATTTGATACTTTTACACAGCTATGGTCGAACCCGAAATATTTTTTTTTGTTGTGATAAACACAACTCGTTTAAGATTTAAGATGTTCAGAGTCGCTACGATTTCGTTTGGTGTCTTTGTGTTGCTGTTCTTAACATCTGCGGCGATCCTTTTCTACGCTCATAGTATTTGATTAATTTAATAGATTTACCCCGACTGGCAAATGATGGACTATTTTGTGGTAGACATTATGCAATCCGTCTTTTTAATCGACTCCGATGAGCGGACCGAACCAATGACATTCTATATTGAACATCCAATCGACATTGACTTTCACTTCAACAGCATTGCCTACAGTAAAGGTTAGTGCGCTTCTTGCTTTAATTATTCTTACTCTGAATGAGTACCCAAAATTCCTCTGCAGCGGCAGCCGTTTTGCGAATGTTCTGGTTAAGTTTCGGTGAAAATACATTCGTGAGGGGATTGAAATCTTATTTGGAGGACAAGTAATGTGGAAGTTTCCTATTGTAAAATTGCTTCTTTTGAGATAACTTTACTTTTAGTGCTTACTCGGATGCAACTGAAGAGCTATTGTTTGAAGCATTAGGAGAATCACTAAAGCTAGAGGCCGAAACCATCATTCCTCCCAATACAGATGTTTCAACCATTATGGCTTCTTGGACGAGACAAGCGGGTTTTCCTCTCATAACTGTGCTACGAAACTACGACGACAGAACCGATCAAGTGACTCTGCAACAAGAAAGGTTCTATTCGTTCCCTCCACCAGATCGTGAAAATACAACATGGTGGGTGCCGTACAGCTTACTCACTCCACTCAGTCCAGGATTCGACAATACGCGACCAGATGGATGGATTCCACAGAACAATACCTCATCACAGATAATTATTGATTCTTTAAGTTCTAACGACTTTTTGTTGATCAACAAACAAGCAGCTGGTTACTACCGGGTGTTGTATGATGCAAGAAACTACCGACTCATCTCCGACGCAATAATCCGAAATGCATCCCAGTTTCATTCCACAAACATAGCTCAATTAATGGGTGACGTGTTAGAGTTTTATCGAACCCGTAGGATCCCAATAACACCAGTTCTGGATCTGCTGCGAGTATTGGAATTTCGGTCAGATTTTGTTAGTTGGAATTTAGCGCTCTCCTCGATTTACTACATCAATCAAAATTTCATGGGCCATCGAAATTATCTTCTTTGGGAAGGTTTCATTCGAGGTCTCACGGAACAAATCTATGATTCTATTGGTGTGGAAGACATTGAAGATGAGCCAATTCTGCGAAAATTTTCTCGTGAGTCCATTGTGTTCCTTGCATGTCAGATGGGCTCGGTGCATTGTAGAAGTGACGCAAATAGGCAACTTCGTCTTCACCTGGAAACTGGTGCAGAATTTCATCACAATATTCGACATACTTTAATGTGTGCGTCTCTTCGAAGTGCTAGCAGAACGGAATTCCATTCCATGTGGAATCGCTTGAGGTCGTTACCTCTAGACAATTTTAGTGAAAGAGCAGAAATCATTGATTGGTTGGGATGTTCCACATCCCGAAATTTGCTAAGGGAATTCGTCCGGTCTTCCATCAACTCGACGAACTCTAACAATTTTGAGTACAGTTACTTCGAGCAGTATAGTGTATTCACTTCGATTGTACGCAATTCTCGTTTGGTTGGATTAGACGTTTTGTTGGACTTCCTTAATGAAAATGCAATCGAAGCCTTTCACACTTACGGACAATGGTTCGTTCAAGCTCTGGCATTTGCAATACGAAGTGAACAGCATGCTGAACAAGTAATTCGATACTTTGACCGAAATTTACATTTTGCTTCCTTTTAATATTTTGTGTTTTTAGTTCTTGAATTTCCAAAAAATTTTGTTGGATGCCGGTTTGATGATTCAGGGAGAAATCAATTTCAATATGCAACAAATCGCTGTATCTTTGCAATGGCTAGACACAGAAGGTGAAGTTGTCAGTGATTGGCTCCTGGAAAACTTTACTTAAAAGAGTCAATAAAACATGTTCGGGAAAACCGAAACCGATTTAAAAGTTAGTTTCTTCTTTGACACTCATTCACCGCCGTTGGATATTGGTGCCGGCTAAGTAGAAGGTTGGCCCATGTTAACCAGTGAACTTGAGTTGAATTCTACATTTCCTTTTCAAAAAAACTCACCATCTCGACGGTTGAGTTCTTTTTTCAGTTGCGTAACTTTATTCATCACAAAACCTTAGGAAGCTTTATTGGATGACTTCACTCATGCCGAGAATAACCGAAAAATATCAAAAAACCTGATCGAAGTTGAAGAGTGCTAGAGAAATCCACAATAATCCCATGATTGGGTCATACTTCCCCAAAACTCTGAAATACGTGTTCGCTTACATTTCATTCTCTACAACTCCGCCTTTGAAAGCAACTTTCTAGCTTTCATAGTTCTAGAGATATGGTCATCCCTCTCGATTCTAGAAGTAGCCATATCTCAAGATTGGGCCATATTTCCCCAAACACCACTTCGCTTAAATTTAATTCTCTTCAACTTCGCCTGGAACCAGCTTTCTAACTCTCATAGTTCTAGAGAAATGATTCATCCCTTCCAATTGTAGAAGTGGCTAAATCCCATAATTGGACCATGTTTCACCAAAACCCTGAAATACGTGTTCGCTAAAATTTAATTCTTTGCAACTTCTCCTTTGAAACCAACTTTCCAACTCTCATAGTTCTAGAGAAATGGGTCATCCCTTCCAATTCTAGAAGTGGTCGTATCTCAGGATTAGGCCATATTTCCCGAAAACCCTGAAACACGTGTTCGCTAAAATTTAATTCTCTACAACTTCTACTTTGGAATCAACGTTCTAACTCTCATAGTTCTAGAGATATGGGTCTGCCCTCCCAATTGAAGAATTGGTCATATCCCAGGATTGTGCAACATTTCCTCAAAACAGCAAGTGCTCGCTAAAATTTAATTCTCTACAACTTTTCTTTCTAACTCTTCTAGTTTTAGAGTTATAGACTGAGTCCGATGTTCACTCATTTGTATGAGAAAATGGAAATTTCATAAATTCGTATCTTCGGATCGACTGAACCGATTTTAATGAGTAACAACTCAACTCGACCTAAAATGTTGCGTAAAATCTGGGATAAATATTTTCCGGGGGAACGTCGCAAAGGATGAAGTTAAAAAGTTGCTGTGTATATGGTTCCGCAGTCTACGAAAAAACTTGTGAATTTTTTGGCGTGTAAGACTTGCGTCACGACCCCTTACTACCGTATTGATACAAGTTCTCGAAACGTATGAGAACTTGGTCAAAGAAAATTACATCCGTCAGAGCCATTATGAGGCGGCTTGGTTCCCCAGACATTTTGTTTTATTCAGATGGATATGAGGAACCAACCAAGCGGCCATATCATGCCTAAAACGGATTGGTTATGAGAGCGAGTCCCAACCAATAAAACTGATTTTGTTGTAGGCAGTGTCAAGCTTTTGTGTGGAAATTTTGACATTGCCTTCAAATTGCCTGTTCATTTAACTGATTTTTTGCACGTAAACCCCGACGAGTGAAAATCCAATCACTTTTCGTGTGGTCTTTTGGGACGGATAGTAAATTATGTTCCTCGGGGACGAAAGGTTCTTCGTAAGAAATTCAAAAGTTTGTTAGACTGAAAGGACATGGCACAGTTTGTATGGAAAAATGTCTCCCCGTAGCATCTGCACGTTATATGTTTACGTGTAGATGCTACGGGGAGACATTTTTCCATACAAACCGTGCCATGTCCTTTACATTTGAGAGACATTTCTGACATTTGGAAAGAAAATTGCCACCCAAGTGAAGTTTCGTTGTTCTCAAGCTGCGAAAATTTTGTGGAATTTTTCAATTCCAGTCACAAGAAAATGTTTCTACCCTAGAAATTTGTTACTTACTCATCTTACGCAAATTACTTTAGCCCTCCGTTTATTTTATTAGATAAAAGATCACGTATAGAGACACTTGAATCGTACGTATTTGACTAGTTTGTTACGTAAAGAACAGACAATTATCAGTTTCGTTATTTTTGTGAGATACTTTTTATCTCCAAGTATACCAACTCCAATCTAAGAAATTAGTCGAGTATAGCATTTTGTCGTATTAAAATGTTGCAGTTAGTACTTACGCTAGTAGCAATTTTTGCTACTTCTACTTTAGCCCAGGGCGACTTTGAAACATTCAGACTGCCGAATAACACGAGACCTGAGACCTACGATATCAGCATTAGGACATGGGTTCATCAAGCTAACACTACATTCATTGGATCGGTACGAATTGGTATCGTAGCTGTTGAATCAACTGATTTCATTACATTACATCATGAAGTCCGACAACTTGAAAGTGTCAGAGTTTCATCTCTAGATGGGGCTCCGGTAAATATTGGTGAACTGTTATATGACGAGGAACGTTCGTTTCTAAGAATTCCTATTGTTGGGAGCAACCTGACTCAAGGAATGAGATATTTTATTGACATTGATTACGTAGGATCTATGAGTGCGGAGGTCGGTTTCTATCGATATTCCTATGAGATGAACGATACTCGAATATGGTTTGGATCCACACAGTTTGAGCCAATTTACGCCCGAAAAGCCTTTCCCTGTTACGATGAACCTGGACTGAGAACCAATTTTACGATTCGCATAACACACGTTTCGACCTATACAGCCGTTTCAAACATGCCGGTGGTGTCAGAAACGCAGAAGTAAGTTAGCATTTCAGAAATTTCACCCGAATCATTGAACACAATCCGAAATAGTCCTGATGGATCTGTTACAACGGAATTCGAAACGACGCCAATCATGTCCACGTACCTCGTTGCATTTCACATTTCTGATTTTCCTTATGTTACGAGTTTGACTCCGGGGGAAATACCTCAGCGAATATTTGCCAGACCGACAGCTATCAACACGACTGAGGTGGCCGTTGATGCCGCTGAAGTTCTGATTGATGCGTTTAGAGATTATATTGGGATCGAATACTCCC
Organism: Pseudolycoriella hygida; assembly: GCA_029228625.1. Classification (NCBI taxonomy): domain Eukaryota; kingdom Metazoa; phylum Arthropoda; class Insecta; order Diptera; family Sciaridae; genus Pseudolycoriella; species Pseudolycoriella hygida. The sequence goes on along the minus strand of WJQU01002002.1, from coordinate 5,606 downwards.
TACCCAAGGTGGATCAAATTGGCGTACCAGGGTAACGAAGAATGGTGGAAGTTGAAGGTGAAATAATCAACAGAATTTTTTTTCTAAAGCTTTCCGTCAGGAGCTATGGAAAACTGGGGGCTTCTAATGTATGAGTAAGTAATTTTGGTAAATGTTCTACAATTACAACCATTTACTCAATCGTGGTTTTAGTGAATACTTTTTCCTATTCGATAAAACTTCCGATTACTTTCCACGAAAAATTGAAGCCGTTCAAACGATCTCGCACGAATTGGCACACAACTGGTTCGGAAATTTAGTAATGAGCCCTGGCATTCAGAGCCACCAATTCTTATCCATTTGAAATTTACAGGTAACGCCACGCTGGTTTGATGTTTTGTGGATGAAGGAAGGTTTTGCCACATTTTTCGAATTTTTAGGAATTGAATTGGTAAGTTTTCCTATGTAACTTTTTGCTACCAACCTTCATAAAATCCACAAACTTAGAAACGAGTGCATATTGTTGCATATGGGTGCATAGGGCTTGGCTTCTTACTTTTCCATTATGTTCAAGGGCTGCTTCAGCGCAGAAGGACAGATAAAAATGTGACTAATATAAGTAAACTGCCGCTGATGAGAAAAATACAACTGATTTTTCGGATTATTGGCGCGCGGTTACAACGCGCCCGTGACGCAAGTCCACATACGAACGAAAAATTAAGAAATGTTTTTCATAGACTGCGGAACCATACATAGAATATTTTTTCCGGGTTTTACGGAAAATTCTAAGGCGAAGTGTCTTTTCACTCATTAAAATCGCTTCAGTGGATCCTGAGATATGACCTTTAGAAAATGATAGCGCATTTTCATAGAATCCAAAGTTAATGAAAACATCCTACGTTAGTTAGTTAATGGTTTCCATTGGCACTTGTATGCGCCATACAACGCCTAAAGCATATTTGTTTGTATGTGTGGTGTGTGTAATGTGTATCACAACAATAACCATTTTCAAAAAGGAAGCGTGACGCAAGTCCTCGTCTCTTCTTACAAAACAACTGATATCAATTTGGGTGACACTTACAGCTTCGGAACGCAAAAAATTGTTAATTCTAAAATATTTCAAAAGAATTTTTTCCGGGAAAAAAAATTCCCAGCGAAAAAAATTTTCAGCGAAAAAAAAATTTCCGTCGAAAAAAATTTAAAAAATAAATCTTTCCAGCGAACACAAATTTCGGTCGAAAACAATTTCTCAGTGAACAAAACCACTTGGCGACAACCATTTTCCGGCCGACAAAAAATTTCCGACGAACAAAAATACTTCGGCGGAAACCAAAATTCAGGCGAGAAACAAACTTTTCCGCGAAAAAACTTTCAGAGAAAAACATTTTCAGTGAAAAAAAATTTCGGCGAAAAAAAATTTCCGACGAATATTCCGGCGAAAGAAAATTTCCGGTGAAAAAAATTTCCGTCGAAAAAAATTTCCTTCGACACGAAACATCTACCCGGTACTCCCCTTTTTTAAAATCTCATATGGCGTAGAATGCCCAAAGGTCCCTGCAAAATTTCAAGCAAAGTTATCGAGCCGTTTTCGTGCACGAGCCAAAAAAGTCGGTATTCATACAAATGTCTCTGGAAGTAACTAACCCACTGACTAACTAACGTAGGATGTTTCCATTAACTTTGGCTTCTAAGAAATAGCACATTTTCTATGGAAAATGACGATTTTCTAAAGGTCATATCTTCGGATCCACTCAATCAATTTCAATCAAAATTTTTCGTAGAATTCGAAAACCTAGGGGTACGACGCAAGGGGAAAAAGTCAAAACTTAGCCGGTTCCGCCGTCTACGAAAAAAAATTTTCTGAATTTTTTTCTCGTATGGGGACTTGCGTCACGGGCGCAACGCTACCGCGCGCCCACGATATAAGACATTTTGTCACAAAGGGTGGGTGTTCGAGGTAGATGTTTGGTGTCAAAGGGAAGTTGTTGGGTTGGGTGTATAGTGTACCGGGGTGACCGTCAAAACGGCGGTAAATAGCTAAGGGGATCATTTTCGTCCATGGGAGTAGTAGCTGCCGCGCTTCGGTTTGTTGTACAGGAAGTTGTGGGGAGCATTTTCGCCCATGAAAGTAGTATTCGCCGTGCTTCGGTTTGGCGGCGACTCGAAAAAACATTTTGATATGTTATAGAGGAATTTAGGTGACGCTTAAAGCTTCCGAACGCAAAACATTCTTTTGAAATATTTGCGATACCTCTCGACCCTCCCGATGTAATAATTTTTCTGCGCTTTCAGATTTCACACGCAAACATTTGACTACCCGTACTCCAAACATCGCACAAAGCTTAATTTTTGGGGTGTGAAATCTGAAAGCGCAGATCAAATGTGAAAATATTTCAAAAGAATTTTTGCGTCACCCAAATTGGTATCAGTTGTTTTGGAAGAAGAGGCGAGGGCTTGCGTGGTGTTTTTCTTTTAATTTTTACACCTCCGGATTTTTCGTTCGGATTTTGTTGGCTCTCGATTTTGTGAGTTCGGATTTTGTAGCGTCACCCTTTTTGCAACATCTTTTCTCTTTGTCACGTCTATTTTGATGCGTACGGGTCCCCCACAATTTTTTTTTGTATTCAATTTCGAGAACATTATTGCGCGAACTAATTTTTTTGGATTGGGTTGGACTCGGTTAGTTGACGGTTTAAAAAAATCCAGAAAAAAGTGAAATCCAACCAACGAAAACCCGACAAGAGAATTAAATTCGGATTCGGGTCGGGTATTTCACCTCTATTCCTTTTACTCTCTAACTTTCATAATTTTAGGTGTACCCAGATTGGCAACACATGGACTTTTTCGTCACAGACGTTAAACAGAACGTTTTCTACACCGATTCCAATGAATTCACTAACCCGATGACTTTTTACGTAGAACATCCACTCGATATTGAACAACAGTACAACAGCATAGCATATGGAAAAGGTTCGTTGGGATGGGAATTTGAAAATATCTGCAGTATATTGATAAAAGATACATCAAAACAGCTGGGTCCGTGTTGAGAATGTTTTGGTTTATGTTCGGAGAGGAAACATTTATGAGGGGCGTGAGATCGTACCTCCAAGAGAAGTATAACAGTTTGCCGCTTCAGCAACTAATGTTCTAAAAACCTTTCTTGCAGTTCGTATTCAAATACAGCTGAGGACGAACTTTTTGAAGCATTAGACAATTCGGTTCGACACGACTCGGGAAACATTATTCCTCCCAATGTAGACGTTCCTTCGATTATGCAAACATGGACGAGACAAGCAGGATTTCCTTTGATAACAGTTGAAAGAAACTACAGTAACGAAACCGAACGAGTGATCCTTAGACAAAGACGTTACTATACTTACGAACCAGAAAATCGAGCCAATTCCACATGGTGGGTACCATACAACATTGCAACGCCTAGGAATCCCGGATTCGAAAATACAATTGTTGAAGGATGGATACCACAGTACAGCACTTCAGTGGAGCTAACAGTGGATTCGTTGGGTCCAGATGATTATTTTTTAATCAACAAGAGAGCTGCAGGCTATTACAGAACTTTGTATGACGAAAGAAATTACAGACTCATTTCCGACGCAATACTTCGAAATGGATCTGATTTCCATTCGAGCGATATAGCCCAATTGATTGACGATGCATTGGAGTTTTATGCGACTGATCAACTTCCTCTAACCGTGGTGTTGGACTTGCTGAGGGTCCTTGAATTTGAATCTGACTTTATCAGTTGGAGTCCTGCCTTCTTCGCCATTTCTTATATCGATGAAAATTTTCGAGGGCACTCCAACTATCCAATTTGGATAGAATTTGTACGTACTCTCACTGAAGAACTCTATGACTCTGTTGGTGTGGAAGATATTGAAGACGAGCCAATATTAAGGAAATATTCCCGTGAATCCATTGTGGAATTGGCATGTCGAACGGGTTCGGTGCACTGTCGAAGTGACGCAACTAGGCAACTTCGACGTCATATAGAAACTGGTGAAGAGTTTCACCAGAACATCCGGGATACGTTAATGTGCGCGTCGATGAGAAGTGTTGGCAGGGCTGATTTTAACTTTATGTGGAACCGGTTGATATCCCTACCGCTTGACCACAGTGACAGGGCTAATATTATTGATTGGTTAGGCTGTTCCACTTCCAGGCACCTACTAAGCGAACTCATTAGGTCGACATTGAACTCAACGAACTCAAATAATATCGAATATGGAGAATACGAGCAACTTGCTGTTCTTAATTCTGTCATTAGACGCGGAGAAATTGGACTGAGTATAGGATTGAGTTTTTTGGTTGAAAACGCATTGGAAGCGTACGAAACATTTGGTCCTTACTTTGTGTACAATCTTTCGTACATAATTCGTAGTGCGGATCACATAGAAAGTGTAAGTGAATAAAGAAGTGGGAACTGACCAGAGTTTGTAAAAAGTATAGAAAATTTCATAAATTGGAAGTCAGCTCAAATTTAGTGTCATGCAATTTCATGAAATTTGCTATACTTTGACAGAAGTCGACACCGCGCACTAGGTGCGTTTGTAGCGCAAGCTATCGGTCTCTCAAAAGCAACACAATGCATGAAAGAAATAATTTCTACAATTTTTACAAGAAACTTTTTTTAATCTGCAGTATCTCCTGCTACAAAACATTTTACTTGATGCTGGTCTTTTGGTACAAGAAGATATTGATTTTAACATGGAAATCATAGCCGATTCGATAAGATGGCTGGAAATAGAAGGTGTAGTGGTGAACAACTGGCTTTCACAAAATGTTTAACTTTCTTTTTTAAATTTATAAAATATATAACTACGTTTTACGTTAACTGTAGTGCCTTTGTTACAAAATGATATCATCTTCATTGTTGTTGAATTCGCCATGTGTACGTTCATTATCACAACAAAACTCTTTTTAAAAAGGAAATGTGACGCAAGTCCTTGTCCCTTCTTCCAAAACAACTGATACATTCAACAATTATAGTTCGTTCATGCACTAGAATGACTCTTCCTCTAGTGCATGAATTCACCGGATCTTGAATCCGAAAGACGCAGCCTTCAGAAAGTTGCAACAATTGGAAGACTGCATTTTCGGCTATGAAGCCTGGGATCAAAACATGATGTTTGGAAATGTTTGAGCCAATAGCAAGTACTTTATGGTAAAATAATCGTAAATTTTACACCAGGCTGCGTACTTTTTCATGATTCAAGGTCAATAAGGAGGCAGCCTGTTGTAAAAAATTGAAGCAAATCAATATGACGAATGCTTTACAACGCACCAATTTTCATCTTGACATAAGGCTGCGTTCTTGAGCTATGTTTGTTTAATTGTACATGACAGCGGCAGCCTGGTGTCAAGTTGAAATATAGTGCGTCACGGTGATATGCTTCAATTTTTGACACCAGGCTGCCTTCTTTTTCATGATTCAATATCACACCATATCATTATCATATCGAAGGAAGCCGAAGCTCACAGGAAGTGTTCCGCCTGTGGCTGAAAGTGACACGAAGTGTTCCGAAGTTACCGATGGTTACACGAAGTTTTCCGAAGGTAGCCGAAGGTGACAAGAAGTGTTTCGAAGGTATTGAAGGTGACACGAAGTGTTT
>WJQU01002001.1:0-25000 GCA_029228625.1 Pseudolycoriella hygida | reverse complement strand
ATGAAATCCACTATACTTTGACAGAAGCCAAGGCCGCACCAAGCGCTTTTTGTGTGTGAACGAATGTCCAACCTACATGAGAGTTTTCTTTACATTCACCGCAATTTAAAAAAGAACTTTGTTCTTCTGCACAGATTTTTTACATCTGGAATACCTGCGCAGACGAACAAATTTCTTAAATTTAAATCGCGGTCACTGTAGTGTTCATGCCTCCTTCTTCCGAGAGGACACTCGCTACATGTTAATCAACTCTGTATTTCTTCTCACGAACCCTCGTACTCTTGTTATTGGAAAATTGTTTCTCATCTTTCTCTCAACGTTAATTTCTTTGTGTTTTCAAAATTAAATGAACTTCCTATAAACAACATTATCAATCAAGCAGTAAGTTTTAATTCTGCACTTTATTAGTCATTACCATTAACTAATTCAACCGAAAACTCACTGTAGTTAATTGATTCGCATAAAAATTCTGATTGTCATCGTCGTCTTTCAAGCAAGCGAACTTCTATTATCCTATAATGCTCAACAAAGTCCAATGAGCCAATTAATTGATACACAAAAGAAAGTAAAAGTATACTCGTATACTCGGGTTCTTATACACTAAAAAAAGCTATTGTTGCGTCTTGTTTTGTGTGCAACCAATTTTTTCCTACAGTCAAACGAAAATTAAAAAAAAAAATTAAAGGAAGGCATAATTTTTGTTATGCTCAATCAATAACTCCCCTTTTTTTTAAGATTTTTCAGTATTTAATACAGAATTAGAGGTACGTTTAATGCCAAAGATTAATCGATCACAAAATTTTCCTCATTTCTCCATTGTGTAATGCAGTCGCCGAAGATGATATACATCTTTTCTGACATGAGTTCCAACAATACTAAGGGGATTAATAAAATGGGACAATATTGTGTATCGATGTATCAAATAAAGGGATGAGACTGACGCAGGCATTATGGGCTTACGGTTTTTATTAAATAAATATTTCCATTATTAATCTTCTATCAGCATAAATAGAGGCAATATAGTGATCGATAAAGTGTTAATTAATCTGTCATCTTTGAAGAAAAGTTTAGAAGTTTTTACACTACATTGTGTGAAAACTTAGTCAGAAAGTCACTGTTTAGATTTACAGTAAAACATGGTAAATGTTCGTGTAATATATATGTCATACGAGTACTTTATATGATTGTATGAAGTAAGTGTCATTGTACATAGCAAGATACAAGTATACTTGGCTCATGTATATTTATACGTGTGTGAAGTATATCTTTCCAAAGACAGTTTCTTTACTGTTTTGACTCAATCAGCTTTTTACATGTTCTACTGTAGGTCTAAAAAGTGAATCAATGACATGAGCTTTGATAAATCTTCCATCGGTGTAGCTCATTTATTTATCAAATTCTTTAAAACATTTACATTATACATTTACGATCATCCATTCAACGGGACACGGAAGAGAAACATATTTTTTCTGAGATGACATATCTATCTTGTTAAATTTACACAATAAGCCACGTACACTTCCCACAACACTTTATCTCGTTCAGTCAATGAAATTGATCAAACCATTGACCATAACTATGCGTTTGTACACGCCTCATAAGTTAGTGTAGTTCGAAAACACAGCACAAAACCCACAACAAAATTAAATATATATCAAAATACGCAATTAATCAGCTCGCAAAGCATCCAATATGAGTGTGCTCGCTCGTACACCTCTAAATCCATCTTCCAGTGTTATGCACCCATCTTATAAAATGTGTTTCTTTTTTTCATAATAACACACCGCGTCGTGAACAGACAAATCTTTTACACTGAAAATTACATGGTAGCCAATAAATAATCTTTTCCATATAATGTGATTTCGTAGCAAGTCGAATGCGTCTTTTAAAAACGTTTATTTTTTCTATTTCATTCAATTTAATTAATCACCCAATCAGAAAGCGCACACACATACTACATGGCTCTATGGCTACAACTCGTTCGCTTATCATTCATTACTTTAGGTGTAATAGAAGGTAACTATTTGTCTTCCATCGGCCTCCGCGTTACTTTTTTTTTCATTTTATTTCTTTAAATGATGGAAAAAAAATTATAAATAAAATACAAAACGATACGCTCTAACGCCTTCGCAGCAAAATTAATGAGTCAGAAACAATTTAATAATCAAATTTTAATTCTATTTCGTTTCTACAATTTCGATTGGTATAAATTTAGGAAATACAAACAAATGACTCTACGGAATTATCGAATTGATTGAGTGTGACCAAAGATTTCTGTTGTTTTCTTTTTTGTTATTTTGCTGTTCATATTCGAAAAGGCAAACCCAACCCATTTCGAATTTATAGATGCCATTGATACATTCCAACAAATTTATGACATGAGAACCAAAAAAACAAATTATTGACCCAAATTTCTTGTCAATTCGTTACCAAAAAAAAATATGCTCTGATTAGCATCTAAATGACAAATGGCAGAATAGACAAATAAGAAAATTGGGGAGTTTCGATACAACTCTATTTTCTTCGATTTTATGTGATTTTTATGCGTTTTTCACGATATTTCGACGTGAATACATTTTTCGAACCCCCATTCTTACAACACTATAAAGTTGTACACTGAAATATAACCATTACACACCAAAATACATAAAAAATCTTTCAAGGTTCTCTTGACTTAGTCAATCGTTCGTAAGAGTTGATGTGTTAAGGGTGAAATTCGCGTGAATTGTTCATGTTATTTGTTGTATGTTGAACAATTGAAAAGAAAGGATGGCGCAAGCGATAAAACTATTCTAGTTTTATATTTGGCCGCATTCAACTATGAAAATGAATGGATGGCGCTCGCGGCGTCATGGGAGTATTGTCTGATGCAAATCGATGTAAAACACAACTAATTTATTATAGTTGTACAGAACAGCGAAAAAAAAATTGTGTAAAATTACACTGGTGATGACTAGCCAAATTCTTGTCACACCAACTTGCCTTTTTCGCTTGTGGAGTAGTTTTTCTGGCAGATAATTTGGCGTAGATCAAGGTTTGTGAAGAACGTTTTCCGAAAAAATTAAGTTTTGATGTCTGACACGCGACTTTTGTTCTTTTGTTCTAAAGCGTTGGTTAGAGTGAGACAGATATAGTTGATCTCTTTCTAGCTAACGCTTTAGAGTAGAAGAAAAAAATTCGTGTGCCGGGTATCAAGGTCCAATTATTTCGAAAAACGTTCTTCATAAGCGTTGATTTCAAATTATCTGCCAGAAAAACTACTCCTCAAGATGAAAAAAAGATTTTGATCTGACGAGAATTTGGCTAGTGGTGACGTTCTCTTTCTCTCTCTCTCTCTTTCTCTCCCTTTCTCATTCTCTCTATCTCCTTTCTCTATATGTCTCTCTCTTTCTATCTCTCTCTATCATTCTCTTTGTGACTTCTCTCCGAGTATGAATTAATGTCGTACAAATGCAAAATTCATAGTTCATAATTCATTATTACGAACAAAATAGTTAATATCATGACTAGGGGAGAAAATAGAAAAAAAAACTGTGAAAAGTATGGACAGTTTTCACACCTTAATTGTGAATTCCAACAGCTAAGTTACGAAAAGAGCAAATTTCCCAAATTTCAAAAATGGAAAAAATTTTCTCGGTAGAAAAATTGAACACGTGGCAGAACGTCATTCAAAAACAAAATACATCTGTTCGGTTTGGTTGACTTGTACGATCCCCTAATGAATTTCCTTATTCTTTGTTTCAATTCACAAAAAAATGTCAACTAAAACTGCTACTTTATGGCTGAGTCTATGTACGCGTCTCAAAATTTAACCCCTCTACGTTCGTAGTTTGTCGACGCTCTTTCTCTTCTCTCCCTCCCTCCCAGTGTACTCGGGGTGGTGGTATCGTTAATTTATATGTGCATGCAAAATAGATCGAGATTGAACACGCGAAATTTAGTTTTCGGAAAATGTTTTAAATACCCTGTTTTGTACTTAATTCATCTGATTGTTTTTCGTTGTACTTGGTGAGTACTAATACGAAAAAAACACCCGAAAATAAAATTAAAATACCACAAATATAAAATAAAATATAGAAAAAAAACAACAAACAAAAGTAGCAAATTTATGGCATGGGTGCATTGTAAATGTATAAAAAGTCTCTCGGGTGAGGTTTTTGGTTAAATTCTATCAATTAAATTTTCGTTTAAATTCATACGTCTCATTATAAAAAGTGATTTTCGTTTTTGGTTCGGTGGTTGGGGAACTGATAAGCAAAAGTTTTTTTTTCGAGCAGAAAGTTTCAAAATAAAATTTTACGATGCCGCCTTTTTGTTTTTCCTTAATTCTAGATATGTTGAACAGTAAATGTTGTAAATATAACGATTCGGTTGGCGTGCATTGCTCGATACCTACAAAAAAACCTATATGTGCAATCCAAATGAACCAAAGAATTGTTAAATCGATCCTTTTTGTTATTTAAATTTTATTTGCCTTTATATTGGGGGTAATTATTGGCAATAAATCGATTAAATCAATCAACCATGAATAAATGCAAGACTCGTTTTTTACGTATTCCCTCATTATAAAAACATGTTTTTATACAGAATATAAGTCGACTATATAAAACGCATAGAAAACATTTTTCAATATCAGATAATTTATTTGAAATTTCACACATGTTCACATTTTCACAAGAAAATTTATCAAGTGTTGAGTTCACATTCGATACGAAATAGTTGGAAAAGTTCTTTCCGAGGTCAAATGCTTAATGACAGGTCGCGACCTGGACAAATTGTTACATTACTATACGATTTTGCTACCTTCAGCTAGTCCACAAATCATTGTGTCGTATATATGTGATTATGTCGAATGCAATTTTATCTCGAATGGTTACATTTTATAGAAAATAAAATTTTCTAGATATTTTCGGGGTGTGCTATGTGGCTTTTGTTCGCTTAAAAATACACACTCATTCTCATGTTACTGCTTCATATGTCTCAGAAGTGGATAGAAGAGTAGAAAACTACACTTGGCTACTTGTCAAGAATTTCTGTCGCTCTTTTTTATTGTTTTATATGAAAATGTGATGTGGCACTTTCAATGTTTTTGTTTTCATTTAATGAATGTTTCTAAGTGATTAAAGTTGATTAAATTGAACATTTCATCTTTGATTAATGTACTAGTAACGACGGCTAATATTCTTGGTAGTATCGGATTATTGACTAGACAAAGTTCATGCGACGAAAGGTAACAACGTGAAATGTTTTGCATTTCAACAAAAGTGACACTCTCACAGGCCCTCCATACTACCGCCCGCGAGAGTCAAATAGTAGTCCATTACAATATTACTTCATAGTATCGTATAATGTTTTACTGTAGTTGAAAAATATGTAACTTTGGGAACGCACTTTTCGATGTTTTCTGAGCAAGGTACAGAATTAAAATATTCTACAAAGTTGTTGGCGGTATATGATTTAGAAGGAAAAAATCACTTAGTGCCTATCTATCTTCCAAACTTCTTACTTCCAGAAATAATGCGTTACCAACATTACATTTAAGGAATATTATTACGCATATACGCGAGAGTGCTGTAGCGCAGATTTGACGTTTAAGTAACATTTGAATACTTCGGGAGAAAAACAAGATAAAGGCAATTGAAAGTGAACCTTCTCCCGTGTATAATATATGAGAGTACGTTCACTTTCAATTGCTTTACCTTGTTTTTCTCTCAAAGTCTTCATTTGATCTCAATTATAGAGTCTGTTCGTAGCAAAACCCTGTATATTCCAACTGTCAAAGTGACGTTTCAAACGTCAAACGATTTTTTTTTCTTTGAAATATCCAAAACCTTTACATTTCCTCAGTTCTATTAGGAATAGAATTGAAGAAAAATAAACAGGTCGACAAAATTTGTTTTCGTTTGACGTTTAAGACGTCCCTTTGACAGTTGGAAGTGACCGGATCCTGCTCCTAACACACTTATATGACTCATAACGCAGCAACAGTGAATTTTCTTTCACTTTCACTCTAACACTTATTACATATTGTCGTATCACTCACACACATCGTAAAGGATGTAAGTACAACTGTCAACTTTTGACATCTGTCAGATTTGAATTTCGGCACTAAGTTTTTCAATAATTATTTGAGTCCTTAAAATTCTTTGTATTTTTGTCAGTGTGATCGCTGTTAAGACTTTGAGCCAAAATTCAAATCTGACAGCTGTCAAAAGTTGACGGCTGTACTTACATCCTTTACGAATGGAAACGACGAAATGTATTTTACCTATTGACTGTATTGAGTGAAACAGATGCAAGATCGAAGAGGTAGCGTGGGCAAGAATGGTTTAAGTCATATACTTGAGAACAACACACTCTCGCACATACAGTAAAATGACATTACTCTGAGTCGTTTAGCAAGTCTTGAAGTTAGGCGAGTTTATCCACAATGTTATCATTCATAAATTGTATGTATGTTAGATTTGCGAAACTAACCACAATTCATGAAACAAGTCAAAATATTATATTTGTAGCATTCGGGCGCATAATCAACCTTTTTTATTCCTGAAAATAGGGACATAATGGATATGTTATAGTCGAGTTCCATACAAAGTAAGAGCAAGGTAGTCTTCAAATCATAGTTTTCAATTCTTTTTTGTCAGTAGACTATCGTTTTGAAACAAGGAAACAGTACCCTTCATAATCCCTTTATGACGAACGAAGCGTCTTCATAGGATTTAACAAACTAAAGTGCAGATTGCGTCGTTTACGCCTCATCAGTACACCTTGCCTTCTAGACCATGTGTATATCAGCACACTCGGTCACAGAAAGATGACTTCTATGACTGTAATGTTGATACCTGGGTGGACTTTAAATCACAGTAAGTACCGCAGTTGTTGAAGACAAATTTTCTTCAACTGCTATAATACTAATCTTTAAGGAAACTCAGCTTTTCTTAGATTATCCCATAATCCTACATTTCGAAAAGAGTTTGAGGAGAGTTTTCTGGAATTTCATTGAGAATAGCTGTCTGGCTTGATAAACAGATGGTACAACTTTGTGCCTTGTATTCAGTTTGCTATAATGTGTCTTCCACTTTTCCAGACTTAGAAAAAAATCTATAGAAACCAATGAATGTTACCCACGTACTGTGTGTTATGGCATGTTATGCCATTCGTTTTGTATTAATTTATGCGCGTCTACATGTAATTAAGCGTTTAACAAAAAAAGTTATAGTTTCATTCATTTTGTTTAATTATTACACCCGACATACAGTAAATATTCCTTTACTTCTTTCAAATAATAAAAACTGATCAAACAATAGCACCTTACAATAGATCTGTGAGAACTATCCCAATAGATATTTAATAATTGACTTGATATTTTCGATTGCATAACACAATTCGTCAATCTCATTTTAAATCGTATCAAAGTTAATGTAGTCTCAACTATTTCTTAATCGCATCTTAATCATTTTCATGTATTACTTTAGTCTAGTGCATGATAAATATATAGTTCATATTGAATGGGAATATTTTTGAAATTTTTTTTTCTTCTTCAATTGGTGTACATGTACATGTAACCGAATGTAATATTATAGTCTTTAAGTAATAACACAGTTAACTTAAACATTCTGAAAAAATTCATGGGAATTTTCAAAGCCATTGTTTAAGCAAAACTATTGAACTCTTACTACACAATTTATTTGATTTTTTTTTCCTTTAAACTACTTAAATCCACCATCATGAGCATTGTTTAAATTATGTTACGTATATGAATGATCGTACGTTCATCATCATGCTTCAAAGATTCAAAGTTTAAATTAAATGGAATGAGTGGAGAGGAGACACATTAACTTTGATCGTAATGAATGATTAACTCATGTCATTTCCATTTTCTTTTTACATGAAAAAAAATGTAAATGAACTCTTGCTCAAATGGTAACATGTTACAAATTGTAATAGACTAATTTCCTGATATTTGAATTTAATATTTTTTTCTTTCCAATTTTAAGTCGCTTAGTTTGCTTTCCAACTATTCTAACACGTCGCTTGTTATTCAAATTACTTTTTTTTCATTTTTTACTATAAAAAATAGTTTGTACTTCAACCACATCGTTTGCTGGGAAATTAAATTTTATAATTTTCCTTACCAAAAAATAACACACTATGGGGTGTTACATTTGCCATGTATTTATGCGTGGTAAATATAGTCATATTCCATGTGTAATTACCGATAAACGTTTTAATTTTTCATTGTTAATTTAAAGGGAATTTTAGCTTTGTAAAATAAAAGTGTAGGATAGTGGCGCTTAGAAGTTACACCCTCTTAACTATTATAAACTATTCGAAAAATGTGTGTTTCAAAGGCTTACGTAAGTTCAGAAGGTAATTTTGCATCATGATTTCCTTAACTCACTTAATTATTTTACTCAACATCTTCCTTCCCTATTCAGAATGGAAACCTTAATCACAACTACAATGTTTCAATCCGATTGTTAGATCTATACATTGAAAACTCCTTCGAAAATGTGCAAATTTGCTTTGCATGACTCGAATTTTGAATATCATTGTTGAGTTGTATGTAATAACAAAATTTCAATAAATGACATATCTTTAATGAAACCATAATATGTCCGCAGCAATTTTATATTCTTTGTATTAATCATATTATGTTTGTAGGAACCATATTATGTTTTCAGCAATTATATCATGTTTGTAGCAATTAGAGATGAGCGGGCACCACGTTTTTGCAGCCCGTGCCCGCCCTAACCTAGCCCAAAACTTTAAAAAAATACCCGCTCCAAATGGTGCCCGTGAAATTCGTGCTCGAGCCCACCCTGTCCTTGCCCGTAATTTAAAAAAGATGCCGCCCGAAATGTGCCCGTCAATTTCATGCCCGAATCTGCCCGTTCCTCACCTAGCACACCTTCCCCAGCACATCTTCAAAAATTGAGTTGAAAATGTTTTAAGCCATAGTTCTAAGCAAACGTGGTATTGTGAAGGTAATCTCTCTCATAAATATTGACATGAAGATATTTTTCGTTTGTTCTCTCTATGTAAAATTGGTTATTTGAATTTTAAGTTGGGCATGTCGCCCGTTAAATTTTTGTCCGTGCGCACCCTACCATAGCCCTAAATTTAAAAAAATTGCTCGTCCCAAAACGTGCCCGTTAAATTTGTGCCCTGCCCGACCCATTCCCTATCGTGCACGGGAAGGTACGGGCATAATATGAAATTCCCTCCCGCGCGCTCATCTCCAGTAGCAATCATATTATGCTTGTAACAAACATACAGTGGTTTCTTCAAATAAGAAATACCCATTTTTTTCGTTCATTATTGTCTGTACTGCAGGGCTTATTATTCGGAATTTTAATTCTTAAAAATTCTCCAAATTCCCAAAATTCTTAAAATTCCGAAAAAATTTCTTTTAAGAATTTTAGGAATTTTTTCAGAATTTAGGGAAATTTAAGAATTTTTTAAGAATTAAAATTCCGAATAATAAGCCGTGCTGTACTGCGCAGACGCACCGATTGAAAATGACCGACTGCGGCGAGATTACCGACTCGAGCTGAATGTTTATAATAGTTTATACCAAAATCAAAGGGTAGATGAAAAATTAAGCCATTAGGTCATTGAGCACCAACCGTGTAGACAAGACCCGGAGTCAAGAAATTACCTGTCTTTTATTTCGACGCAACAAAAAGCAGCCAAATTTAATGTTGCATACCTGTCACGCCGAAAAATCGGTTTCGAGCCGGCTCAAAATCGGTTTCAACGATTTAGCCAACGGCGGCTCGGCTTCCCGAAAATTGACCAACTGCGACTCGATCGGCGGCTGTCATTTCTGTCACTTTGTTCACGTTTCTCAATTAAGAAAACTTTATTTAACGAGAGACATCACTCCCTTCCTTCTCCAATGCCGCAACAATCAACCACTAACTAACAAATTGTGTTATTGTGTGCTTCTGATATGGGTGACATTTTTGTAAAGCCAAGAACGTTTGTTCTTTACCAAATACAGAATGAAAAAGTAATTTCGATTGATAAAATCTTGCATTTTCAAACAAATGCTTTTTGTGATGATATCCCATGCATGAATGATAGTAACGCATAGAGAGGAAAGAATTGAAGATAGGGGAGGCGATGAGTATGATATACTAAAAAGAAGACAGGTAATTTGTTTACGAAAAATCTGATAGCTCCAGTGTCATATCAGCTAAGCCATTATGCTTTTGACATATTCTCGAAAATTTTAAATTGTCTTTTGTATGTGTAGAAACATTCAAATTGTTAGTGTTAATAATTTCCGGTGCATTTCAAAGTAACCTCATTGCTAGGGGCCGATCAATCACAATTACTATTTTTTTTACTACGGACACATAACCCATTCGCCAGTAAGAGAATCGAAAATCAAATAAGATTTTAAGTTTAAAAACCCATATTTATATACCTTCCAACCAACCTAAAAAATGGGGGAAAAAAAATTCTGTTACCCAACAAAAATACAACAGCTGTAATACAATGCAGCAACAGGCAAAAATATCAATTCAAATTAAATTCATCAACTCACGCGACAGATTAAATTATGCTACGAAAAACCGATCTATTTTTTCTGATTCCTTTTACTCATTCCACACGATAATAAGCAACAACAATTTTTGCTAGCCGAATCGAAATTTTTAATTTATTAGAAATATACATTCACAAAAACCAGATCCATAATTGTACAGAAATTGGCTTCTGAAAAATTTGTTAGACAATTTTTTTTTATTAACATATTACCATCATCCGCCTATAATTTGGATATCGGAAAAAGGCAATTAACTAATGATGTTCCCGTTTTGTTTTATGTCTTCTCAATAATATAACAAATCGTCATTCGCTTTTTATATAATAGATGAGAAGAAGACACGGCCACATCATTATTTATGATAATATTGGACTGAATTTAATACATTCGCTATGAAGCGCTGAAGAGA
The DNA here is from genome assembly GCA_029228625.1 of Pseudolycoriella hygida. Taxonomy (NCBI): domain Eukaryota; kingdom Metazoa; phylum Arthropoda; class Insecta; order Diptera; family Sciaridae; genus Pseudolycoriella; species Pseudolycoriella hygida. The sequence goes on along the minus strand of WJQU01002001.1, from coordinate 14,036 downwards.
ACGTCCCCCCTCATCGTGACTGTCAATCAAAAATTATACCATTTTTTGCTTCGTAGGTATTTTTGCTCTTTGGGTTCAATTTAATGTTTTATCAGCTCCAATCGCGATGTTTCGTTTTGTTGAGCATACAAGTTTGTGTATCAGCTTGTCGTTAATCGTTTGTCGTTTTGGTTCTTTTCGATTCGTCCCTAAATATCGTCTGTAAGGTTAAGTAAACGCGTTAGAAGAAAACCGACTCGAAAGATTTTTCTCAAAATTTAATTTCACTTGAGCCGTTTAAAGAATTGAGACCTCACGAGAACAGTGTGAGAGGCCTTTCGAACTATCGAATAAATTTATAAAAAATCTTCTCGTCCAATTTTAAAATTAATTACGGAAAATGTAATCAATAAAAGCAATTTATAATTTCATGCGTAATTGAAGAAAATTTAATTCATTTCCCCATTACATAATTTCTAGACTTTTCGTAATAGACAATAATGTAAACTAACACAACAGTTCGAATGTCATGGATGTTCCGTAAAAGATTGATGTTACACTTTACACAGTGTGCCTTACACATTTCCCAGCCCAGATATCAAAATGTTTCGAAATTATTTTCATTATAATGGTGATAGACATTTTCGCAGAAGAACAACGACATTATTCAAAGCTTTGGAAATAGTTACGTTATTTATTAGAAACGCGCCAGAAAGTCAGAAATGATCATTTTATTAAATTGACACCTCATTAAGTTTTATCGTTTGATGAACTGCAAAATAATCAAAACAATCTTTAAGGGTTTTATTCGCAATATCATTTTACATGGCAAAGTTTAATTTAACTTTTAGCGTTGAACACACGCATGTAATAATTATTCTGCTAGTTCAGTAATCAGGGTTATGTGAGAATAAGTGTTCTGCCTATGGTTGGAGATATCTGGTTTTATCGTGTATGGGCTAACGAGATAATATTTTGTTTCTATCCAATTTGGAAGTAGACGAGCGAACAAGGTGTCGCATGACAATATGCAACATACGAATTAAGGGCTATTCTTAGGGCAGGCATGTTTTAAAAAATATATGCTAAGATTGCTCTCAGCAAAGTATGATTTCAGCAATAATGATGGACTCAAGCATAATATGATAGCGGCAAATATATTATGATAGCATTGAACGTATTATGGTCGCATTAAACGTACTATGAGTTCATCAAACGTTTTATGTTTGTAATTTTCATTTTATGCTCATTGGAAACACACAATGATTTCTCAAAACAAGTGTATGGTAATTGCAAACATATAATAAACCATTGTAATAGATTTCATAAAGTAGTGACAGAGTGAATTCAAATAAGTTGATTCCCTAGGTGCAGTGAGGTGCAGCTAGGTGCAGTGAGGTGCAGCTAGGTGCAGAACGGGTGCAGCTAGGTGCAGAACGGGTACAGTGAGGTGCAGCTAGGTGCAGTGAGCTGCAGCTAGGTGCAGTGAGGTGCAGCTAGGTGCAGTGAGGTGCAGCTAGGTGCAGTGAGGTGCAGCTAGGTACAGTGAGGTGCAGCTAGGTGCAGTGAGGTGCAGCTAGGTGCAGTGAGGTGCAGCTAGGTGCAGTGAGGTGCAGCTAGGTGCAGTGAGGTGCAGCTAGGTGCAGTGAGGTGCAGCTAGGTGCAGTGAGGTAGCTAGGTGCAGTGAGGTGCAGCAGTGAGGTGCAGCTAGGTGCAGTGAGGTGCAGCTAGGTGCAGTGAGGTGCAGCTAGGTGCAGTGAGGTGCAGCTAGGTGCAGTGAGGTGCAGCTAGGTGCAGTGAGGTGCAGCTAGGTGCAGTGAGGTTCAGCTAGCTAGGTGGAGTTAGGTTCAGCTAGCTAGGTGGAGTGACGTTCAGCTAGCTAGCTTTCGCTACTTAATAAAGCATTTATTAGGAAAAGTTTTCATGGTGCAGTAACAAAGAAAATAATTTTTCATATCTGCAACGGATTTTGTTGGTTAATACTAACAAATGAATAGTCTCCATCTGTAGTTTTGTCTAAAGGTGGATCTATGGTAGCATTGTCCTCCGTTCGTGTTAAATCGCGATCAGCTGCATTTCTTTTTTAAATGGAATGAATAAAATGACTTGGGCCCTTTATAACTTATGTCCATTGTTTATGCGACCAAAGTAAATTCCTTCGTCGTTATACGAACTGCAATTACAGTTTTCCATATTTAACAACAACAAAATCAAAACTCATCAGACGATAAACCTTGCTATGCAATTAAATCAATTGATTTATATACGTCCGTTCATACAAAATCAGCACATTTAAGTATACAACGTACACCCAAGCTTATAATAAAAACAAAGCCACAAAAATTTGCATAAGTCTTTACCAATCTTCGATTAAATTTAATTGCCAGCTAGTTAATTTATATTCTACCGCAATGGGGTATGTTACAGGTCTAATACACCAGTATCATAAAGCAAAAACCTACTATCGAAAAAGACTTTAATCGTGATAGCGTGACGTCATACACGTTTTATACATGAAAAGTTATAATAAAAAAAAGTTCTTTCTTTCGATTCATATTATAGATATGCTGAGGGTACCTGAGTAATGTATGGAAATATATCAATATTCTGTGTTCGAGAATGCCCTCAAAATGAAATTTAACTTAACACAATACTGCTGAATATATTAGGAGAAACTGAAGCTTTTAGCGGATGGTGTGGGTACGAATTATGAATGGGTTTATTTTGTGCATGGTAAAATCCGAAAAGAAAGAGGGTCTTCGGTCGCTAAATTATAGCAATTCCATATTGGTATTAGCGAAGTTGATATACAACAAAGTTATGAATATAGTATTCTGATTCATTACCCCATTCCAAAACCGATAATTATTCGATATGCATGGTACTGCTTTGTAGAATGTCTATTAGGGTGGTCCAGAAAATTCAAATTGTCGAAAATTGTGTTTCTGTATATCTCGCTATTATAATGTTAATGTACGTTGTGTGTGGGTATTAATTAGTCGTTTTTCAGATGTGGTGTTCATGTAGAAAATTAAGTCTCTTTGTACATGAGGAACATGTTACATAGCCGAATTCTCGCCAGACCAACTTGTCTTTTTCATCTTCGGGAGTAATTTTTTTGACAGATAATTTGACGTAGTTCAACGTTTGTGAAGAACGTTTTCCGAAAAAATTGGGTCTTGATACCCGGCGCGCGACTTTTCTTTTTCTGTTCTGAAGCGTTAGTTAAAATGAGACAGATATAGTTCTTCTCTTTCTAACTAATGCTTTAGAATAAAAGAACAAAAGTCGCGTTCTGGGCATCAAGACCCAATTTTTTCGAAAAAAAAAGTTCTTCACAAACGTTAGTTTACGTCAAATTAACTGCCAGAAAAACTACTCCTCAAGATGAAAAAAAGAAGTTGGTCTGACGAGAATTTGGCTAATGTAGACAGAAAATTAGTCTGATTATCATACGTCGGATGTCGTTACCATTCAAAATTAAATATAACTTTCTTGATCGATACATAGACAATGGGAGGCAGAAAGGTTTAAGCCTGGCCTGGGATTTCCCTCTCTTTCAAGACCGGTTCCGTATGATAACGTCCGGCTCAAACCCCTCCTAGTTACGGATCCGATCTAACGGCCTTCGAAATTCGGTTGAATCCACGACCACATTTTATGAACTAACATGTTACGACCGGTGGTGTTCCGACGACTTGATTTATCCATACAATTTCACGCCACCCTAATGCCTATAAGTATACCGCAATGTTTATATCAAGGTAAAATTCCCATTCGGTGTTTTGGGGGAGAAATTTTTTCCCCAATTTTCGAGGGTTGATTTCCGCCGAAAAAAAATTGCGTTTTCAATGATACATCCGAGAATATATCGAAAAACGAACATTCACAGGTTAATGTATGTTAACGTGTGTAGAACACGGTGCTGATTAGGTTTTTTATATTTTTTCTACTTGAAAATTCGAATTAAGATAGGGAGAATAAACATATTAGTTTTTGAATTCCATTTGATGTCAAGATAGAATTGTTCGATGTTTCTTTTTTTTATTCGTATTATTTATACGAATATTTATTACCTAACTCACGTTCCACAATTATACATCGAGAAAAATAGCAAAGAAAAATAAAGAAATAAATTTTCCAAACGAAATCGATTAAATAGGGTGAATAAATTAGAATTCCGTTTGTTTCTGCTGTTATTTTTATTTTGTTATTTTCTGTTTTTTTTATGATTTTTTCGATATGCTAATATTTTGTTAATATATTACAAAATAAAGTGCGAACTGAATGTGTGACGTTTTATTATAACGAAAGAAAATGGAAAAATTATGATAAGTGAGTTATATTTTGACCTGGAAATAATTTTCTTTCCTTTAATAAGCTCTATTAGCAGGAATAGATCAATAATTTTGTTGGTGAAAAGTGCTTTCCAAATTAAAAGTTCGTAGAGCTTTCAATCAACAAAAATTTAGAATCAAATCCAGAGCCGACGAGTTTCATATGGTCTAACTGGTGCGAAATATTTCGTTAATTTTAGACTGGGAGCGAAGAAAATAAAAAATATCTTCTGCACTTTTCCGCGACAGTTTTTTGTTGTGCCGTTTTCAGTAGGTTATCCTCGTAACGTCGACATCTTGAACTAAAGATAATCTGCTCAAAATGTCAGAATTCTCAATGTACCCTTTTAGTCCGCTCAAAATTTGAATAATTTACGCAAGATGACACTATGTATTGTTCGTGTGCTGATATTACGCATATACCGTACGTGATTACGCATCCGACACATCAAGAGTTGGTGCCTAGCGGAAAAATATTTAAATGATTTTTTGACGGAGAAAGTGAAGCCATGAACGAGATAAGGGCGAAGGGGTTAGGACAGAATGTCCCAAAAAATAATGTCCCCAACCAAAATATCCACTTGGGCAAAATATCCCCAGACAAAATAACCGGATATAATAACCACCTCAGACAAAAAATCACACCAGAAAGTACTTATTGCGAAGCAGCAGCGCCGCATGCCGTAAATTTTACTGGAAAATAAAGAAGCGGGTTCGAGGGGCGGCAGCCCTCCCAATAAGGGGTCAAGGGGGAATATTCTCCCTTGCGGAATCTAAGGGGCAGAGTCCCTAGCGGGGTTTTTTTGGGCAACGCTCCATTCACGTAAGGCCGCCTGCAGGGCGTAAAAAAGTCCGCCGCAGGCGCGGGGGGGGAGGGGCCAGAGTCTCCCAATACGCAATACCTATACTACGCAATATCTACTTATATCCACCACTTCTGAGTAGACAATATGTCTGGGGATATTTTGTCCGCTTTATGCCCACATTTTCCAGCGATATTTTGTCCGGGGATATTTTGTCTTGGGATAATCGGTCCTAGAGCCAAGGGCGAAAATATTAACTAGTAAATTACAATTTCAGCGAAGAAAGTGCTTCCATCTCTTGAAATAATTGATGTCGGTATCGTACAAAATTCGATTGTAAGGCAGGAAAATTCTCAAAATTGAACCACACTAAAAGGGTCTATTGAGGTAGTCTGCTTCAAATGTCAAGTGTTTAGAATGTGCTGCCATCTATTTTCGTAAAGAACTGCCTATAGACTAATGTCATTGGCAAGCTATTAAGACTCTTAAGGTTTCGTCCAATTAGAACAACTTTGTTGCTTCTATTTGCATTCGAGCAAACTTCATTGATAAAATAATAGTGAAGCGAAACGAAATAAGCGCTTTGGTGACCAACGCTAGAGGTGATTGGCCCGCCCGAGACTCGACTAAACACCCGAGACGGAATCTTTTTGTCGGGTTGTTGCCCCGGTGGAATTGCTTCAAGTGGTGCGATCGCCCCGGTGTAGTCTGTGTCTCTGTTCAAATCCTACGTCAGTTTTGGTTTGTAAACGTAAAAAAAACGCAGAAAATCTTCATTTCTACAGGTAAAAAATAAACATTTTATATGTGGCATTTTTCACGGCACGTTTGAAACATCTGTTGGGGAAGTGTCTCGTACTTTTTACAAAATCATTCTTGAGAACAAAGCAAAAGTTTGTAGTATTTTAAGAATGGCCTGAAGCACGCGAATAGTTTTTGGAAATAAAATTCCTTAAATTTAGGGAACTTTTTCTCAAACATTTGCACTCTGCCAATTAATGAAGAAAGGTCACAATGTCTATGCCAAATTTGTTAGATGCGTTTAAGCTTCAAAGACTTGTGGAAACTTTAATTTAATTAACGAAGCGTAATAAAACACTGTGACGAAATCGATTGAAGAAGCGAAACATATCTTCGATCGTAAATAAATTTCTGTGCAAACAAACCAGTAAATCTTGTCAATTTCAAAATTTACGTTATGCTTTCGCGGTTGTTTTGAACGCAGTTAAAAATAGAAAATAATTCCAAGAACTACATTCCCGGAAAATTTGAGTCCCTAAACAAATTGACGGAAAATAAAATCAAATATTAAATCATTACTCGCAGAACCTTAACGATTAACCACATCAAAATAAAATTTATTCAAATATTTTGTTAACGAGCATCTTATAATCCACTTTGTATCCTCAACATCAACATCATAAAAACTTTTAACACTTAAAAACTTCTCTATGAACATTCTCTTCTCTAATTACGCAATTTGAGAACGAGATATATTTATGTTGAAAACAAGTACAACATACATTCCGTGTTGGATTTTCCGAACATTAATAACAAACATCACACATCGCTTCATTAAAAATTGAAAGTATATTTTCCTGAAAATTAAACTTCGATACGCATACATCATCAATAAATACTGGGATAATTAAAAGCATTTTGCCATTGAAAATTGTAGTATTGGGATTGACGGATGAGAGTTGAATCGTCTCAAACAGTCATTTATGTATCGAAACGATTATAAACTGTTTATTTGAAACGAAATGAAAGCAACTGCTGATGTGTATACATTATAACGTCGTTAAATGGTTTTTTTTTCGGGTGAAATAATGTATTCATTTGCAGTCAACAAGGGGAATCGAATGAACAACATTAACTGAAAGGATTTTGTCGTCTCCCCGGACTTGACAAAGTGCTAGACTACACAAATCTAATTCACTTTCTTTCGAAAATCAATTAATTTTAATTACAAGTCAGTACACCTTCAAGGTCTTAAAATATTCACTTTCTACCAAAAAACCAAGTAAATTTCAAAAATAAACATGTCCCGTCTGCCACTCTAAATCTGCCTATCAACCTCATATAAATCAAGATATTTATACGTTGCCATTTCATACAGTTTTAAACACAACAACAAAAAAAAATATAATAAAATAAAAACAAAATAAAAAGTATAAATAATCCAATTAAACATTTAGCTCAATACACTTTTCCAAATAACCGTTTTGGCATCAGATCAAAATCAGTATTTCACTTCTCAATATAATATTGTACCACAATCGTTTGGTACATCAACTCAATTAAACAATGTTATTTGCATGCAAAATAACACATATCACTCTTTCGCAAAGTAATTTTGGGACCAATCAACATCGTCTATGTGAATAATATCCTCAAAACACTACTTAAGTATATAAAATAGGAAGAAAAATGCATTTTCAGATTTATTTTTATGAGATGAGAATAATTTTTTCAAGATTGTTGCTCCTGATCGACCCTGACGTGTTTCTAAAAGGAATTTGTTATTTTTGTGATAAGAAGAGAAAATGGAAAGTCACTAGTCACAAAACGACAATCATAGGAAACCGATTAGCTACTGGAAACATAATCTTTGCGGAGCACAAACGCGCCGAGACTCTCATTTTGTAACTAATAATCACTTTATGATAGAGTACGTGGATATTCCCTTGAATTATAGGTAGAGAAAGTAACAACGAGTAGACCTGGAATCCTACTTCCAAAACGATGCCATTGTTAATACAAAACTGACGTCACATACAACATTCATAGTACATTACTGTCTCGCTGGGACATATCCTTTTGAGGCGTGTGAGAAGGTTGTATTTCAAGCCGAAGGCGAGGATCACATTTAGAGCCGTGTGGCGGCGTTTTGTCGACTGGGTCTTCAAGACAGTCTCTAGCCTTTGGTCTACATCCTAGATTTGACCGATGTTCAGCAAAAATGTAGATGAGAGTTTTATCTAATCGGCCTCTCAAAGACAATTTTGCTCGTTAATGTTACTGGAGCAAATTATTTGAGTTGCGCCGACTTAGAATCGAAAATTCGACCGCATTCGGCTGACAATCGATTTTAAATCGGCGCAACTCAAATAATTTGTTCCAGTGACATTAACGAGAAAAGTTGTCTTCAAAAACCGATTAGGTACAATATTTTTGCTGAACATTGGTCAAGTTTAGGATGGAGTCCAAAGGCTAGAGACTGTCTTGAAGACCCAGCTGACAAAACACCGGCGCACGGTTCTAATCACATTTCACATGTCAAACCAGCGAGACAGCACTGTATTTCGTTGTCTTCCCGGATCGGTCAAAGTCAGTTTTTCGTATTTTCTGGCAAAATAATTTGTCAATGCTGCAGCGTTATCTTTTCATTAGACATTACCAATAAATAAATAGGCAGCTACTACTTTTCTTCTCTAAATGGGTGGTGAAAAAATGGACTCAGAGGAGAAAGATCCGACGGAGAGTTAACTTTGCAATCTAAATGCATTTTGAATTTGAAGCATTTCACACTGTTTGCTGACAATGCTGTGATAGGGAAGGATCATCCAGAACAAGTTTGCAGTGATCAGGTACTGCATCATCACCTATAGTTAGTTTTTCTTTATCTAGGTAGAAGGTAGGGAGTTCCAGACCTCAAATAAAGTTCCTCAACCTGTGCCATAGTAAATTATTCGAAAATAATGAACAACTCAACGCTGCAACATTCTTACCGCAACTTTTCTACTTTTTGAACATTTTTTTTTTGTTTATTTGATGACTTACATGATAATTTTTGCCATTCTTAATGACTTGATGAGATTTTTGTTTGATTTTTTTGCGGTTCATCTGAACCGGTGATGTGTGGTCAATAGACTTGGAATAACGAAATGCATTTTTACGCTTGAAAATAAAATATTGTGATTTAGTCACATGTTAAGTGAACCGACAAGCAAATGTTTATCAACATTTCGAGAAGCTGATGTTTCTTTTTGAATGTTAAAATTCTTCTCAATGATCATACATGACATATAGTTCGGAAAAACTCTTCGCATGCGTCAAAGTATGCAACAACAAAAAGAAAAAAGAAATTTCATGTAAATTAACTCCCCAAGGTCTGTAGTCAGTACACCCAATCCGATTTCTTTTTTTCATTTCTTTTTTTATGATTACATCAAACAAACAAAAATTATGTAGAAAAAAAACGAAATCCGTTCAGTTGCACATAGATATGTTGAACAAACTATTAAAGACTCTTCAGAAATTATTCACAAAGCCGATTTATTTTCGTTTTTCTTTTGCATCCGCTTTCCTACTATTTTTCGCAATAGAAAATAACATACACTTCTCCATGCTCAAGGCTCTTTTTAAATATTAGCGACAGTCGCTGGTGGTTTTATGTAAATAAATAAATATGAGACATTATAAACGAAACAAAAAAAATTCGACTCTGATATCAATATTTTCCTACCACAATATCTAAATTCATTATTTTTCGTACATCGTTTTCCAATACACACCACAGGGTACGGTATTCTTCTATCGTTCGATAGATCACTTTTCCTATTTTTTGCTCTAGTATTTGATGTTTAACCAAACGCGTCAATGATACAGCTAACTGTTATTACCCTTCTAAATGCATAGGAGAGACAATCATTTGCATAAAAATTCTTTTGAAATTCAAAACTCATCGACAATTTTTATCCGATGAATTGCAAGTGTTTTTATAGGTAACAGAGGGAGTTTAAGGTAAATTTGCAATTTGTTTTCCATTGTCGAATGTTTGATAGGTAAATGATTTTTGTTTGATATTTCACCATTGAACAAGGATGCAATTGAACTTTGTTTTTGATTTATTCTGTTAGGCCCGTACGAAATTTTGGTATTCGAATGCGGATAAGGGATCATTCATGAAGTATGTCACGCGTGATGACTCTTTCTATCACATTTTTATGCATATATTGCATCTCTTTCGCACGCGTCCGTATTCATATTTCGTCCGGATCTTCTAGATTTTGAAGCCTCCGGCTTTTGATGCGTCCTGATTTTGTCGCCTCCGGGCTTTGTCGTCCAGATTTTGTTGTCTCTGGATTTTATGCCTCGCAATCTCTCTTGCGGACAGTTAAACTGAAGAGGCTATACATAGGCCCGTATGCTCTCTGAACGATTTGCAGGCGCCTACTCGACTCATTCATATACTTCGGAAAAAGTGATCTATATCTCCGCGGAAGGCACAAAAAATAATTTCTTTATGGGTTTTTGGGGATAGGTTTTTGTACGGGTCGGTGTAGCATTGGTTATGTATGAGTCGGCGCCACATTCCAATGTGAAGTACGAACTTTTCATTATTTTTTTACGGTTATTAAGTCGCATCAATTTTAATGAGTCTTGTTTGGGAATAATGTAGATCATGAGATTTCGTATACTTTGACGTAAGCCGACGTCGCACTAAAGGAAAGGTTACAAAACGATTAATACAAGACTTATGATGCCGTATGATTTAAGTACGCAACTTTTAGAGAAAGTACGCGTAAAATCACTGCCATGGGCGCATCAGTTAAATTTAACTTAACAAATGATTGCTGTACGCACCCTTGGTTATTGGTAAGACTCATGAAATTTTCATACACCCAAATTATCTTTTTCCAAAAAATTGGTAAACATTTCATATCTTTTTGTTGATTAAATCAACAATTCTGTGCCTCACCACCTGCACGTGTTCTAACTCTATACCATCGGTCCAACGTTTCCAACACCACACCCTAACCTCGTCTCGCATAGTTTGAAGTTCATTCCATTTCTAAAATTATTGTAAAACAAATATCGTTCAAACTTTATTGTTCACATATAAACATAGAGGACACTTGATTCACAACACCAAGAATAGGTTAAGGTTAAACTTATATGTTCCATGTAGGCATTTAAGGCTATGTACACTTTTAAGCAATGGCTTTCGGTTATACATTTGTGCAATTGAAAACAATTGAATGAATAAAATAAAGGACAAATTTTATATTTGGCATAACCGAGCAATATGCATAAATATTTTTTGGTTCATATCTCTATTCCGAATATCCAACCGTTATATTAAATAACATGAAATTTGTGTAAATTTTAAGAGGGCTGGTTGGTGTAAAAGAGTTTGAGGTATAAGGTTAAGAGGGTTTTTTGGTCAAGTGACATTGCCTTTTCGTCGGACGACACCCCTCATTCCTTTCCTTTATTATTATTTTATATAAAACGTCTAATATAATCTGGGACATTTACATTCGCAAGTGTGTAGTAAAGCTTCGGTTGTACCTAACAACACTTTCCATATAACATCGTTTGGTGATGTATAATGTGCTCATTTTGTTATGAAAGTTGTTTCAAACACATTTGTTGAGAGTTTATGTATGGATGTGTTGTATAGATTGGATGACTGTGAAAATTAAGTAGAAGGGTTAAAGACTAAAGGGTTCGTACAAATTCAGTTCATGGGTTAATTGCTCGATAATGCAATGGTCGGTTTCCTTTCATATTTTCCATCGTTTTATACACGTTAATTCACTTATCTAAGCTTTATGAATTCCAAATTTATTATATCGAATCGGTGTCGAACGTCCAACTAAAATAACATTTTCTCTCGAATGTCGAGATAAATATGCGATTTGTGGCATATGTGGAAAACGTTTGGATTCCGTTTTTTTTTTATTTCTTTTTTTCTTTATTTATCAAGCTCACAATTTCATATGGAATATTGCTTAAGCATTAATTAGGGTCAAACATCATTAATTTTCAGTATTTCACTTTCATATTGCGCTTGAAAATGATCTGAATTTTGTGGAAAATTAAATTTTTAAATACATTCAGATCAACTATAGATACATTAATGCGACATTTTTGGCCGACTTCCAATCAGCTATATGTGTGATTTAAGGTAGTAATTAAGTTTTGAGACGATGGGTAGACATCTTGCCAATACATTTTAGTCTGATATTAAATGTGACAATAAATTTAATTAAAATATTGTTATTGCGCTTCCTTTCGATTGTGTACTTCTTTCAGTTGTATGTCGAAAATAATTTTCCAGAACTCGCGTTCAGTGTTTATTTAGAATTTTACAAAGCTCTACACGATCGTGTGGTGTGTAAGTGAGAGAGTTAACGGAACATAACCTCACAGTAGAATTCGGGAGTTAAAATTTCCGAAAACAGTCCTGGGATATCAATAGCTTTCGTGAACTCATTGAAAGAGTTGGCAATTTCTTGATATTCAGCGACAGCCATTTTCAATAGTTCAAACTTGGTCTATTGGTTGCGGATTTAGTTCTCAAATTCACCACTAGCTGACAATGGCGCTGGCGCATGGTTTTGAATAATTTCTTATGAAATCCACAGTCTCTTCTATTTTGCCAGTAGTGTTACCAGCCATTGCAACACCAAATTATTTTAATCAGACAATAGGAAAAATGACAGTAGATCGTAAGTCAAGCTTTTGTGTTAAATGTCACAATGATAGAACAAAAGAGATGACAATGCGAGAAAGCATGCCTAATGTCCTTTTGCCATTTTTCCATCTTAAATTAAGAAAAATTAGAGAATTTCTTCGAACCAACCAATGCCGCAGTATGATCCGAAACATGACCCGAAAGCATTAGAAAAAATTAATTTGGTGTTGACGTTTTTTTTATAAGGGTGAGGAAACCTTCATAGGCACCTGGTCCATCAACCAGGGCCTATTTTGGGAAATTTAATTCACAAAAATTCTTGAAAATTTCCGAAATCAATTTGAAAAAATTATTTTCGGAAATTTCTGTAAATTTTGGGGAATTTTCAGGAGTTTTAAGGAATTTCGGGAGGGTAAAATTCCCGAAAATAGACCCAGCCATCAACGATCCTGCTCTCGTGACCCAAGAACCGCCTCACAGCATTATTTCGGGAAGGGGATGCGTTTACGCGCCTACACTGTCAGATCAGCTTCGTCATTATCTTCGCGATCGCGTTGTCAACTACATTTCACACCCTCCTCGTCACGGCACATCTCTAGCGTTTAAATCTGGCCAAATCGCAGCTATCAGCTCACATCTTTCCTGTTCGAAACGGCGGCAAACGAAAACGACGGGCTTTGCAGTTTCTTCTTCTTTTTCACATGTCATGCAGAAGGGTGATTCCGCAAATCCACACCAATGCAAGTACTTCCTGAAGCATCCATGACCCGACTTGAGCTGCGTCAAATAGAAATTAACTTCACCGTTTTTGCTATGCATCCATCCGGCTACGTTCGGAATGAGCGTATATGGGTCCATTTTGTCTCAGTGATTCGCCCTAGCTGTTTTGGCTCTCGCTCTCTTTCATTCTGTGGCATTCATTGTCTTCCATCAGCGTTATGCGCCTGGGCATCGTGTAACAATTGTTCCACCTTGTCAATGTAACATAAGGATTTCTTTACAACGGCATAACTTTCAATAGTAAACTACTAGATTAGAGGTGGGTGATGAGACTATTAATGCGGACAACTTATGTCTTTCTTCCAATTAGCAAAATGATGATGAATTATGCGGAAGAAAATAAAATTGTTGTTTCTTTGGACCAAAATGTTGATTCTGATCGGTGTTTAACACTCAATTCTCACCTTGTTACCCCACAAGCTTTAACACGCACTTCGTCAAATTCAATAAAAATATGGTACTTCAACACAAATTCTTCAGACTAAACCGTCTGTACTCTGCGGAATCCAAAAACGAAAAGACCTTCAACATTCTTGTGTGTGTCAACTGACATTTCCAAACTAAACGATCTGAGTGGCAACTCGTTACTCGGCGTATCACCAGCTAGTCTCCAAAGTTATTCACCGGTTATTTCAAATTCTAACTTGGGGACTATGTTAAGTTTTTACAAAAAACCAAATAGATAGAAATCGGCGTTACAGGTTACAATCG